>JAOBBB020028994.1:0-15233 GCA_025331005.2 Zoanthus gigantus | reverse complement strand
GAAGTATGATATTTTTACATCAAGATTGAAATATATACATCAAGATTCGCAAACATACATCAAGATTGTGGAAACGGTATGAAGTAGCTAATCGCGAGTACTTGACCACCGCTGAACAGCAGTACCGCTTGCAAGTTTTTTAAAAAAAAACTGCAATTTAATTTAGTATACCCTTGAGGGCTTTATTAGATTAAAGGAAATAAATATCGTATCGTCGTGCCCTGCAAGTTCGTCTCATGTCTCATTTGGTATCGAATCTTGAAGAGTTCTTCGTGTCGTATTTGAGAACTGTCCATGAAGGAATTGAAGGACTAAATTGTCAGTACTAGCCAAATCGAGTAGATAGTCTCGTATATCGACTTGGTGAATTCGAAAGGACTCTTGGTCTGATCTCAAGTCGTCTTGGAGGAACTGCTAGCGATCAGCTTCTTGAGGACATCGAAGAACTTTCAAATGCGATTCGTTTATTACAAGCAACTTATAACTCAAGGTATGTACGCAATTTGGTTTCTGAAGACGATACCGAGCTGCAGTTTCATTACAGCTGCCCAGTGATATACACGGGGCAGGCATGCCGACCACGTTACGTTGTTGACAAGATTCTTGTAGAAAGGCTGCGCAAAGAGGCGTTCAAGTGGATTGACATAGCGAAAATACTTGAACTATCGCCAAAAACACTTATTCGACCCCGCAAGGAGTTCGAAATGCCTGTTGGGCCAGATGCATTTACAGATATTGAAGATCGTGACTTGGACGAACATGTCAGAGATATTTTACAACGAAATCCCGAAGCAGGTGAGCCGTAAATTGGAGATAATTTCCGAACAATACACTATTTATAATCTTGTGGGTAACAAGTGACATCCATGCAGTCAGAATATCGGGGGACTAGAGGCCTATATATAGTCACAGAAAAGCCTTTTTAGACTTCAGATGAAGGAAAATAATGCATTCTTGTAGATATTTGATTGTTCAAATTTCCACTGGAATTGTATAGCATTAACAGATGGTAAACAGTTAACAGAAAAATTGGTGTATATGCCCTGAGCGGGAATCGACACACTACAGTAGCATTAGGCCGCATTTGCATTTCAGAAAAATTGGGCCCAGGAATCCTCACGTGTTAACCAGCTTAACCAATCAAACTGCTACGTTGTCAGCGTGGTGGTCCCTGATGGTGTAGTGGTTAACACTCCTGACTAGAAAAGTAGGAGACGTGGGTTCGATTCCCGCTCAGGGCATTTACACTAATTTTTCTGTTAACTGTTTATTGCTCTTAATTTTTCCATTATCACTAACAGTTATCATTATCATCTTTATCATTACTGTTATTTATAGTGAAAATGTTTTTAAGATGCGGCTTAAATGACAATCATCAAGTATAGATAGCACATACGTGCTAGTAGCTAACCTGAAGCCACGACTAAAAATGAGCGGGCATTATCCCTTTACCATTAGAATAATAATGAGCTCATCATTAGCAGCGATGGACAGCTATTTTTGCCTTTTTGGGCCTCATGAGCATTAGGTTCACTATTATTATAAAGGGAATCGACTTAACCACTGACAAGGCCTCAAACATATTTAACCACCTCAATTCCAAATGCAGGTGCAAAAGCATGTGCTATCTCCTTGCTTTAAAGTTATTGATTATACTGAAACTCCATTTCAGCTTAAAATCAAAGTGGCGTTACATAGTCTTTGGCACAAGCCGATCTTATACCATCAAGCTAGTCAACCATTTAAATTTAAACTCCTAAAAAGAACAAGTGGAATAACGCCGTACAGCTACGATGTAAATAAAAAAGCCTTTCGACCTTTCGGTCCTTTTCAGTGTACAATGTAGTGCAGTGATCAGTTGGTTATATATATACGGTGTAGAATTTACATATTTATCAGTAAATTGGTTATATATATATCCTTGAATAGTCCCAATGAGAATTAAAGCGCAATAAAGTATTGTAGGAAACGAAAAGCTATCATATACTATTACAATAATTTAACACTATAAATCCCGTTGGTATATGGGCGTATATATTACAATATTAAGTGATAACGGTGCTAATTGCACAAAAACTCTCCCTGTTTAGGCCCTTAGGTTCCAATGTATCTAGTTTCTAGTTCCCTTAGTTTTATCGGCGAAGATTTAGCAATGCTGTAAATTTAAATGTTTGACTAAAATTACTTTTAAGTAAAGATAAGTGGGATTTGAGTGCAGTTATATAGCATTTTTATATATCACTTCAAGTCTGCTTTGTTGTACACTACTGACGATAGCATTTTATATATCACTTCAAGTTTGCTTTGTTGTACACTACTGACGATAGCTTTTTATATATCACTTCAAATTTGCTTTGTTGTACACTACTGACGATAGCAAGCGATTTGCTGAAATATAGTTTACTTTTAAAACCTGTCATTTTTTTTTTGAGATTTACTGTTAATCTGATGATATCTAGACCTATTATATAACTTACCGTTACTATAATCATTATGATTATTGGTAATATCATCTTAATCAGATTTCCATTTGCATAGTTTACATATTCAGAGTATTGTTTTAGGTTGTATACGGAAGTTGTGTTGGTGATGACTTTGACCGTCAAGCGTTGAGTTCACTCGTTGATTACTGGATTAGTCCGGCAGCTGTCAAGAGAGAATTTGAGGCAACAAAGAGTAAGAGTTATTTTTTTGCGAGAGTTTTGGGTTTAATTTGAAGTTCTAGAATCTCAAATAAGATAAAAATAACAATTATCTTTAAGTTTGGATTTTAGAGTAGGTGAGAAGCCCGAACTTGACTCACACGAAACATTTAAAACTCAAGCTGGTTAAAGGAAAACCAGTTTGATATTTACAAAGTGTAGAGTACTTTATTTAGCGATCATCTGAGAAAAATCCTTACAACCTCATACTGAACTGGCAATTGGTCACTGAACAAAGCTGCCTAAGTTTCTGTTACTTCTAAAGTAAGCGGTTTCGAATTATCTGGTATACTGTGTCGGTGTTTCAGTGCATCGCAAACAGTTTAATATATTTTTAAGTTTTACACAATGGTGGAAGTAAAGAATGTTATAACTGACTTTTCGTACTGTAGTCCTTCGTCGGAGTGAAGAACTACAGTCTGAAAGATCAGTTAACATTCGTTACTTCCACAATGATGTAAGACATAATAATATATTAAACTGTAAGGACAAAAAGAGGATTCTTGTGAACCTCCATGTTGGACTCTGCCAAGCAAGTTTTTTAGCTTGGAACTAACCCTTAGCTCTCAAGTCTATGTTAGTAATTACCAGATTTAATCAATTCTAATCTTTTTTTTTTCATTTACTTCCCCTGCACGTTCTCGTTCAGTCCTGCTTGTGAATATGTGAAACGGCTTTCATAAGACAGATTTTAAGTTACAGAAAAAAAAGTCATGAATATACAATATATAGGTTCAAGCGATGTTATAAAATAGTTTTGATAGTACGTGCGTTTTGATCGGACTACAAGTGTGTTTTTATAGCGCTATTGAAGCATGAAAAGAAAGTGAGCAATATGGTTACCTGTGTCCAAGTTGTAAGAATTTACAGTACGCGCTTCGTATATCGTCTTCTCTTTGTTAAGACTAAAAATAATTTTATAAAAGAAATAAAACATGTCCGTGCCTCCATAGCCTGGTGAAAACCTCGGCAAAGTTTGTGAGAACCGTCTCGGGTTTTCACTGATCTGCTCTCGATTCTCCCAAACGTTCGCCTCAGTTTTCACAAGACTATGAAGGCACGGAAAACATGTTTTATTACTTAATTAGTAAATGTTAAAAAATGGAATCTTGCTATTATAGGCATATGATTCAACCTTAAGTAGCTCTTCTTATCCGAAATTGTCTTTGGAATTCCCCGTAATGGTTTGTCATAGTGGCCTGCTTCGTTCCATCATCTCCTGCTGTCGATTGTGTCCTCCGTCATTACTTCCACAGCCCACATATTTTTCTTTAATGTATCCCAGTCTCCCTCTCTAAATTTCTCATTCCTGCCTTTTTCTAACATCTTCATACCATGATAGGTTTGTATCTCTTACTTTATCCCATAGCTCTTGACACAGGGCACCTATCTCAAGTGTGTTTGATTAACTTTGTAAGCCCAATAGAATACCGAAGTATTTTGGTTTCTTTTACCTCAAATTTAGCCTTCTGACTCTCTGTCAGCGGTACAGTTAGGTCGTACAACTCTGTTTTTTCTTACCACGCCAATCATTTATAAAATTCACTTGTAAGTTTAAAATTGTATGGAAAACAACGAAAGCCAGTTTCCAGTTTGAAACATTTATTATCTGTTACTCGACAGTCAAATACAAGCTCCCGCAAGCACTATTCGGTAGTCACGTCAAGCTTAACACTCTCATGCAAAGCTTGGAAGGAGTGTCAGGTGATTTACTCGAACTCCCCGAGGCGTGCGGTCTCCACTCATCATCAGAGGTAGGTTACATGATGATGAGGAGGAGAAGGAGGAGGTTGGTAATAAAGATGAGGATGGTGATAATGATGAGGATGATGATAATGATGATGGTAATAATGATGAGGATGATGATAATGATAGTGATGAGGATGGTAATGACGAGGATGATGATAATGATGATGGTAATAATGATGAGGATGATGGTAATGATGAGGATGGTGATAGTGATGATGATGATAATGATGAGGATGATGATAATGATGAGGATAGTAATAATGATGAGGATGATAATGATGAGGATGGTGATAATGATGAGGATGATGATAATAATGAGGATGGTGATAATGATGAGGATGATGATAGTGACGAAGATGATGATAATGATGATGATAATGATGAGGATGATGATAATGATGCGGATGTTGATAATGATGATGATGGTAATAATGATGAGGATGATGGTAATGATGAGGATGTTGATAATGATGATGGTGATGGTGATATTGATGAGGATGATGATAATGATGATGATAGTGATGAAGATGATAATGATGAGAATGATGATAATGATAATGATGAGGATGGTGAGAATGATGATAATGTAGATGGTCATGGTGACGATAATGATCATGGTCATGGTGATCATAAGTGTGATATGGTGATGGTGATGAAGATGAAGATGATCCTGATTTGATATTAAAGATATAACTGGGGTCAAAATGTCGGCCTAGGGATCTTACGTACTTTCTGCTACGTGAGTGCCTAGATAACAGATTAAATGGTTTCTTCTATATTTATTCCAGACATTCCTTGCAAACGACCAGTACGTCTTCAGCAGATTGAATTTTTTAGTGGACCGTATGCCGTCCTCAGATAGTCTGACCCATGCAGTGAATGATCCCTATTCTCTAATGCCTACTTCGGGTGTCGTGGTCACCAGCCCTACTATACAACCAATAGGATCTGGCTCTATAACAGTCAAACAAGCCGGTGTGTTTGCTAGTGCCAGTCTAGTGTTTTTTAGAGGTCGTAGGGAGGTCGAACTGAATGAGCTGTGCTCGTCTATGATTAACAAGATACCTAAGCTGTGGAACAGGGTGTGTGCATTTTGAATAATTTTGTGATTAACGTTATTTCAGATTTTTATAGGTTATAATGACTGGTGATTATGATAAAAATTGAGATAAAAAAAATTGGACTTGAATAAGTTGTGGCGGTAATGTTGTTTCTGATCATAGTTTTATTTTACGATAAAAGATGATTTTAGTGACAAGAATCTTTTGTTTTTCAAAAGTAAAACTCGATGCAACTTAGTAGATTACATATTCATCTTACCTTTGTTTCGATATTTTTGAGATTTTATTGTTTTGCGTCACTGGCTTTTACAGTTTTTGCACATTTGCTTTTACAGTTGGATATTGTAGCTGCGGCATTATAAGCCGGTTTTATGAAGCTGGGCTTAAAGCATCTTTTAAAGTTCCCCTTAAGTGATACAAATGTGAAAAGATATTTTGGTGTCTTTATCACTGTAGGCCATGTCAGCTGTCCAAGCCTTTCCACTTCATGGGTAGTATGGTGTATGCACATGCGTGGTTAAGTTCTGACCAAACCATGCATGGTTTTGAATAACTCCAACAATTCATTTGTGTTGTGCAAAGTAGGAACGGCATTTGTAAATGATAACGACCCAGAAAATGTTCAGGACGATAATATTAAGTACATTAAACTTTAGAATAAATCGAATTTTATAAAAAAAACCTTTACAATAAAATTAAATAATTTTGTTGTATGAGTATTGCTAGAACAAAATTTTGAAGCAAACAGTATTTTTATTCGTTGTTGTAGGATGTTGTACACGAGCGTTTGAAGAAAGCTGGTGGCGCTACGTCCTTCAACATGTTTATCTTGTCCGAAGTGGATTGTATGTTCAGACTGATTAATGCTGTCCGAGAAACACTTATGGTTAGAAGTTGTTCAATAAATCTATTGATAGTCCTGATGATAATAGTAACATTGATAGTAGCTTTCTAGGTATATATTATCAGTTCTAGCAAACTCATTACTTGATCTAGTTGATCATCTAGTTATCGGTAAAGCTAAAATTATCATTATTATTATTATTATATGTTTAATAAAGCTAAGAATACAAACGACTTCTAGCCAAAATACAAACTACCAAAATTTGCTAGTTTAAACACAACAGCATTCAGTCAATTTGCACTAGTCGTGATAGCACTTTTCGACTAATTCTTGCTTTGTAAACAATTTCGACATTTAGTTCATCCTTATATTCCTCCTGTCCCCCGACGGTTCCAGTTACCACAGGCACGAGCGTTACCACATATTCCGGACGTCCTTCCCTCATCTCGAACGCGAGTTGGCGATTACGTGTTCGCTTTTCTCCCCGTTTCTTTTCGAGGTTCTGTTGTTGGGGACAGGCCATGTCACATATCCAGATCTTTTTCTCATCCTCCTTCACTAATATGAGATCTGGTTTCCTCGATTCATTGTTTTTCTTAATTTGAATTCGAAAACCCAAGTGAGTTTGGCTTTATTGTTCTCCAACAGTGGCTCTCGATCCCATCCCTCTTTCTGCCAAATCGTATCTGTTTCGACCAATTAATGCGTTTTTGCCCAAGCAATTGCAAGTTCAGGTTCTTGGGCTTTAAACAATCTGCTCTGCTGTTGTTCTTTGGGCTCGTACATATCAATCCTCTTCTGCTTAATACCCTTTGTAGCACTGCTGTCACCCTTCTCCGTGCTAGTTTCCATTCTTGTTTGATCCTTTCCCATCAAGCTGTAGAAAGTCATTCTTAAATCTCAACATAACCCCTTTGTCTTCCACTGTTTTCAAGCCACAACCACGATTGCATTTTCTTTTTATATGCAACTTGAATCCATCTATTTGTCGAATTTATCATATAGCGTGCGACGCGTACCCTTGTCTTCTTTTATACATCTCATTGATTTCAATCCTCTTCCTCCATCTTTCCTTTTCAAATATAGCCTGTCATTGATTCCTTGTTTTCCCAACATATTCTTTGATCTGAGTTCCCTTTTAATTACCTGGTCCAACTCGTTCAACTCTCCTTTGTTAAACTTGCAAACATTCATCGGGTATGCAGCTAGTGCGATTACTTTGGCATTAATTGCGAGAATGAGATTTCCATCATTGAGTTCGGTACTCTTTTAGCTACTTCACTTTTCACCCTTTCAAAAACGTTTTTTTTTAATTCCATGAGCTTGCTCAACATCAAGGAATTCATCCGGGTCCGTGGTGTTTATCTAGTCGTTTACCACCTGTAATCCTTCTTTTTTAACCATGCTTTCATGTTCAAATACAATCTCTGCACATTTTGACACCTCATAACAAGCTCCAGTATCGTGATTTGCCTATACGATAACTTTATTAACATCTTTTAGTATTTTGTGACTTTCCTGGTGTTGTTTAAAGTCATCAGCGGAAAGGCAATGTGTTCGGTTCACATTTCTGTTACCTGGCGCTCCCATTCTGTAACCTTTGCTATATTGTAATAGCTTGTGCACAGGTTTCAGTTTCAGTTTATTTTTATTTGCCTCACGAAAGTATACATTTACAAAATTCATTAGAAATTACTTTTTTTAAAGGTTAAGGAAGCCCACAAGAAACCAAGAGGCTTATATGGACGTGGGCTCCCTTTAAAATAAAGATTGATTATATCAAAAGGACGTGCTATTTAACACTATATAACACAAAGTATGATTAAGATAAAAAAAAGCATGCACACAGACAGGACAAGCACAAGGACGCAACAAAGCAGCCAGTAGGGAAAAGGGAAAATTTAATTCAGAAGAAACATTTTTAGCCTTGTTTTAAACGAGGAAATATTTTTGGTATTCTGAATATCAATAAGTAAGGATTGATAAAAAGTTAAAACGTTCTCTAGTTTAAAATTTAAAAACACAAGCTTTCGGTTGTCAACCTACAAATCACTTCGCTACAGTCATAAAAACCGCTCTATTTCAAGCAACTATGACATTTTTTGATTGACATTTCTCATGAATGAGTAGCTCATAGAGCCTTTGATTCTTGTTTCTCTTTCTACGTACTTTTGTTAAATTAAAAGCTAAAAGCTTTTAGGTTTTAATTTAACAAAAGTACGTAGAAAGAGAAAAAAAGACGGAAATGTCAAGTTCGACTCAATACCTTGCCTACTTTCTCAGTTTTCGCGCGATAGCTAGTATCATTACAATTCCAGAATCTTGTTGCTGTCGAAAACTGTTTTTATAATACCTACTCCCTTGTCATCATCAATTCCAAAAACTTGCTGAAAATTGGTTTGAAGATTTTCTGGTCTTATTATTCACATTGCTATAACCGATGAGTTGAAACATGGGATGCATGCCAGATTTCCCCTTGACCGTCACTTATCCAATTGAACACATTCATTCACAAAAGTATATTACAAGTCAGAGAAAACGCTACATTTTGGTACTTAGAATAAACTAGGCTAGTATAGGCGAATCTTTGCTGACGTCATTGTTTACAATCTGCTTCATTAGCGTACAACTTTAGGTAGCAAATAAACAAAGATAAATACAGTTTGAGTCTAAAATTTGAGAGAGCTTGTCGAGCTAACATAGAGATGGAATTTTAGACTTTAGTCAAGCAGTTTCTAAAAAAACATCGCCTTTCCAAAATACTCAAAACAGCTGGGGGAAAACCGTTAATGAGCCATACATTCTCTGTAAAATCAATGTTAAGCTTATCGCTCTATTTTTTTCAGCAGAAGTATATTTTACAAAGTACTCTCAATATACAGTGCTTTAGTTTTGTAACCTTATTAGAAGCTGGCGCACATATGCTGATGAAGAGGAAAATGTAAACAAATATCCGCCGTTGGAGTAAGTTGCTGAAGGTCAAACAAATTTTAAAATTTGATTGGCTGGTTGGCTTAAACATGACAATGGAAACAGTGGGGTTGAAAACAAGTTTGAAGCACGGCGTTAAATTAGCAGTCTTTGTAAAGAAAGCAAATTTATTTTTGAAAGTTTTATTTCTTAATTATTTAATTTTCAAGTCAAGTTCTGTTAAACAAAAGAATACCAATACGATTCTCCTTGCTATAAAACACATTCTTATCTTGATGGAAAATTTTTCAGAAAAAATACTTTTTTTCATTTTTCACTCAACTTGCATTGTGAGCAATTTCTCTTAGGCACTTTAACTTGTAATGCATTTGTTCTATTGTTAAGGATTATTCAGTAGCAAGTCATTTGTACGGCTGTCGTTGGTTCTTAAGTCCTTGTCACACGAAGCAATTTTTGACGCAAATTGCATAGCAATTCTGAAACAGGTCATTTATTTTAATATTGCTGCCTTCGCAGAAATGGTTCAATCTTAAGCTTTCATTACAATAAATTTATCTTCAACCTTGCAACAACAATTGCGTTGTTAGACTACTATGCTATTTAGATATAAAATACGATTTTGCACTGAGAAATGCCTATGAGCATATTATAAAATGTTCGTTTTATAAATGTATTTTTTTGAAAAAAGTTAAGTCAGCATTTTGCCGGGACCTGTAACAAAGTGAAGAGATGTCCATATCGAGAGGTGCGAGAAATATTAATGAAAAATAATACACTCATTAGACTAAATAAAACAGTATTATTTTTGGAATAACGATTTACATGCATCCTTGCTTGCACTGCATAATTGAGCAGTTCCAATCGTTCAAAAACACGTAGTCACCATTTCTTCTCTTACCGCAGACCATCAAAGCAGCCACAGATGATGACGTCATGGGTGACCAAATGAGAAATGACATGCTGCGTGTAGCAGAAGAACTGTACCATCTGAGGATCCCAGCGAAATGGAGCGCATTGAGTGGAGAGGCGTCTCCCCCTTCAAACTGGTCTCTTGCTGCCTGGTTCACTGACTTGGCCAATCGATTTTCCCACATTGATAAAATTATAACTCATGTGAGTGGGTTATATACACTTCGTGTTGCAGACTCAGCTTCCCCTCACCTCAAATAATTTTCCTCCTTTCCAGTTATTTAACTTAGGCTTAGATGAGAACCTCGGGACCTCAACTTTGGATACTTAACTCCCTTTAGGCTCAGGTTCCGCGACCTCTAGAAGATGAAAATTGCTTATGAGTTAATATTTGACTGTTTTTGTTTCCAATCAAATAATCCATTTTTAGAGATTTTACGTTTGCCAAACCCGAAAACACTTTCCAATTTGCATCTCTTCCTGGGGTCTCTTCAATAAAATTGCATTCATCATAAAAGTTCTTTTTGCATCCTTAATTACTTTCTTTAATTTATTTAATTTACCAAAATATCTGTCAGGCGTCCTCACTTTGGGGTTGTGTATGGGCCTCCTTGTGGTTACGCTTTCACTCCTGCAGAAAACCGATGCCTGGCTCATTTAGTCAAGACGCAGATGGTCTTGTCAACTTAGTGCATCGTAATAGCGTATGTCTGACTAGGCACTTAGTAAAATAGTTGTTAAAGGAATTTTTCTGTTCATTTGGATCTCGATAATCATTTATCACTTCGAATGAGATAGCAGAGAAGTCCTCTTTAAACAATATTTCATCAAACTGCTTTTTATTTCTGGGTATCTCGGTTTATGCCTTGTAACACGTGTATTAACGGTGATGTGTGGAGCATCGTAATTACTAATGGGGCCTGGTAGAACATCAGTGTGTGTGATTCGGTTGGATAAACCTAACATGAAACGGTCAGTGAGTTTTAATTGTAAATGGGCTAGAATACCCCGATACTGTCGTTAAAGAAATGGTGATTTATTCTGCGCATTCGTCGTTCGCTAAAAACAAATACGCAGAATTATATTAACGACAGTGTCGGGGTATTCTAAAGTTGCTCCTGTAAATGCAATGTTATCAGCACTCCAGATACATATAATTGAATTATTATTTTAGATAGCTAACAAGTACATTTCCGCATGTTTCTCTAGGGTCGAGACCGTATGCCCGCCTACTGGTTAGCAGCTTTCTTCAACCCTAGAAGACTTTTGGCAATTATAAAACAGGTGAGTGGTGTCAGTTATTATTTTTGTAGTAGTAACAACAAAGTAGCAGTACTAACTATAAATTATTGTTCGTGCCCTTTTTTTTATTCTTTCTGAAGAGGAGTTTAAACATTCAAAGGACAAAATGGATGCATGATGTATAGAACTTGGCCACTCAGTTTTGAACAAACATTGGCTCTCATTGGATGGGAAAGAAAGTGTTTTACTGCTTTGTTGGTGATCTCGGATATAATACGAAATCCACTATAGATCAGTCTTTAGGACTATGCCCGACAATTAAAGATTCCTCACTGTTATTAGCTCTTCCACCAACAGTAAACTTTTCTTTGATACCGTAGCATCGGTAAAAAATGTACATTTAACAAAAAGACTAGCTTTCGTTATCTTAATATTTCGTTATTTGTTATTTCATAGGAGGCAGTGCGAAACTATGACGGTAAAGCGTCCTGTACAGAACCGTTTGTGTTTCAAACAGAGATCACTGGAAGGGACAAAGACCATGTATGTATTTTACTGCAATTGGGTAAAAGGAGGACGCTGAAGCTAAATTGGATTCACTCGACTTTTTTTCTGAATCCAGTTTTTGTTTTACTAAAGAAAATCATGTCTAGTTCCATTGCTGAAGTGCAATTGTTTCTTACGTAATAAGTATATGTAGCATTCATGTAATGTGTAATGTTCGCCCGATAGATCCTGTGAAATTTTGCTTTGGCCTTTCTCAGTAGTTGAATGGTCTTGAAAAATTGTTTTTAGCTCAAGAAGTTCCAGGAATTCGGCTATGACATTTTCCTATACTTTGAAAAAGATTTAGTCTTGGAATCTAATGGATTTTGCTATGATCTTTTGCTGCATTGGACGCTCTTGAGAAAGAGTTTTTAGCCAGAAAAGGTCCCAGAAATTTGTTAAATTTAAGAAAAGATTTCCCAATACTTCATCGTGTAACACTGGAGCGAATGAAAATACAAATGGAGGAATCTTTTCGCACAGTCCTTATTAGTGTTTTCAGGCTAGGTTGTTTACAGCTGGATTATTTCAAAATTCTAATCATCAAATTTTAATTTTCAGTTAAGAGAACCACCGCTTGATGGCTTGTTCGTTTACGGAATCTACCTATGGGGTTGTGCTTGGGAGAAAACAACAGGGGATCTTCTTGATGCACCTCCAAAATCCGGACCCACCCCTCTCCCTGTTGTACACATTGTGGCCATACCGCAGTCAGAAAAAGCATCACTCAACGATCCCCTCAAAGCGGCTGTATCATATTCTTGTCCTTGCTTTTCGTCTAGGATATCGCCCCGTGAGCCGGTAATGCTTTTAGATATTGATAACAAGGATGTGGCAGCTTCCCGATGGCCTCTGCGCGGCCTTTCCAGCACTCTGCGACCTTTTTGAGGAGGATCTTTCAGTTGCGTGTCTTCTCATTCACTTCAATGGCTTTCTAAAAGAACCTTTGTCCATTATTTCGTGTTGCATTTAAATATGTTATATACTGCTTTTTCAGCTGAATCAATTATTTAGCTGTATCACAGCAGTTTGAATATGTTATATACTGTTTTTTTCCCCTGAATCAATCATTTAGCTGTATTGCACTTTGTTGTATTTTCTGTTACTAGCAAAGCATACGTAAAGTATTTTCAAAGATATTGACCCAAGTTTAAAAATGAAATAAAACTTTTTCAGTCTTCGTTTGATCCTCAAGTTTTGAATAATTTACTAAGATCGTACACTAGTGTGCCGAGTGTGTGAGAAAATAAGTCAGTGACAAACCAAGGAAACTTTTTCCCCTCAAAATGTCAACTTCTCCCATTAAAAACAAAATCAAATTCCTATCCACGAGGATTAGCACGCAATCTGCGTCACTGCAGTGAAAGTTTTGTTAATGTGTCGATGTATTGAGTTTTCGCAACTAATTGGGAACACAAAAAAAAAAAGAAATAAATAATTAAAAACTAAATAAAAATAAGGTTATTTACAGATAAGAAGTGATATTATATACAATTAAAATATATAGCATGTATAAATTTTACTGTAAAACAATAGGTATATAAAAAGTGATTTCTAAGAATTACAACAGTTATTGTTTAAAAGTGACATTAGGTCTTTTTTTCCTAGTGTTATTTTTAAAAGATTTGATATTTGGGGAGCCTTTCAGTTTACTATCTAGTTTTAACCATATATAAGGTCCTTGATATCTTAAAGAATCTTACTGCAAGAACTTTAAACATTCCCTATAGCATCTCATACACCCAAACCAAAAGCCCAATTCCGTCGTGCATTTCGGGCATTGTCAAAATATTTTAAATCCCGTTGGGATAAGTAGCTGCAGTAAATAAGAAATATTTATTTTTGCTATAACTATAAAATAGCAAATCGCATGTGTTTGTCATGCTTTCGTGTTCCAGTCTAAATAACTTTGTAATCTCCACTGTCTTTGATGGGCGAGATTGAGCTCGCATTGTCTTCGAATAAAAGCATTAATGACTGGAGAGAAAAAATTTAAGATAGCTTTATTTTGGTTTTTTACATGACTTTACGCAAGAAGTTGTTGTAACGTGACATATAATGCCAAAAAGCAAACAAACTCAAAACGAACTCTCCGTAGTACGTTACCTAAGATAGTTAAAGTCTTGTTCTTTTCTGTTATCGCTCTCGTTTCATTTTATCGCTTTCTTTAATCTGTTGGCTATCGAAAGGCCAAGCAAGCACCGTTTAAGTACAGTGACCTTTCCTCCTTGTTATGTGTGCTGGTATCTAAGACTAGCTGGAACTACTAGAACATTATATATTGATAGAGTAATCCTTGTGGTATGTGGCTTGAATGATAATCATCAAGTATAGTTATCAAAAACCAATTTTAAACCACCTAAATTGGCACTGAGGCAGCGTTGGTTGCGACCATTACCCCATAAATCTACCAGAAGTACTAGTGAGCCCGATTGTTAGCAACTTTCTACAGCTTTTTAAATATTTGTGGACCATGTCGGCTTGGCATAGCTAACAGGTAGAATATAATAAGTAATAGTGAAAGCATTAAGCTTGTGGGATGTGCCCTGAATTATAATCATCAAGAGCAGGTAGCATATACGTACTAATAGCTACCTTGAGGCTAATAACATGGGCATTGAAGCAAAGTGGCCCAAAAGGCCGTACCGTCTATGGCTGCTAGCATTTGGGCTTACAAAAACTGCCAACCCGCACTAGCCTTATACCACCGCGGATAGCCGACCTCTGGGAGTATGTATTAAGATCCACATATTTCACCCACAATGGATCTTTTTATGCCCTCATAATTTATGGCCAAGAAAAGTGTGGGGCAATGGGCAGTATCCGGTATCTTAAAATAGAAACGTATTTTGTGTGTGCTAAGGACTCTGCCCCCAAAGGCAAAAGGCGGGGTTGTGTATGATCCTCTGTTTAAGCCCAATATAGTGGCTTCAAGTTAGCGACTAGCACGTTTGTGATATCGATACGAATGAACACGAGTAAATAAAATAAGAAATTAAATTAAAACAAATTTAGACAATAATTTATAGAAATTTGGATTACAAAGTCTTAAACTACAGAAACGAGAATTAATAGAGTGGCCTTGTAATTCAATGTAATCTTGGCGCAAAAGATCAAATCTCGCAGAGCAGAATCAAAAGACTTACTGCTACGGTTACGGAATTTTTTTCATTGTTTCAGCTTGCAGTTTTTAAGAAACTTATCAGAAAGATATTTATGTTACTCTTAATGGTGAATTTGACCCTGGGA
>JAOBBB020028917.1:0-15239 GCA_025331005.2 Zoanthus gigantus | reverse complement strand
AACTCTTCTCAGTCTCAACAAAGCTTGGTTCGAAAGCCTTTTGGAGTTTTGATTAAAAGCCTTTTCAGCAAAGCTAAGCACAACAAGAAGTTCACTGGACGACATCTTTAACTCAATAGTCCTCAAGCTCCGTGAAAAAACTATACGCAATGACTTCTGGGTAATTTTCCCAAACGCAACATGAGAGATAGATAGAAAGATAGATAGAAAGATACATATATTGAAGAAAAGGTAAACCTAGACTCGGCCTACCACAGGTAGCCCGAGTAATAAGGGTCCAAGACACGATCCCTGCGGTACACCGAACTTCAAATAATATTGTTTAGATGAGGAGCCAGATACTACAACACGTTGATTTCGATTAGAAAGATAAGATTCAAACCATGTACCTCTAAGTGAACGAATTAAACATCTTATGAAGCCAGGTGAAAAAGTAAATAGTATGTGAGTTTATCGATTTGCTAACCACCCAAGATTTTCATACTGGGCTTTCAACATGGTTTAGAGAAAAAGAACTCTAGAACAAAGTGGGATTTTCCTCAGGCAAAATCCTGGAGAGGCTCATCTAACAATTGATGAGTTGCGTCAAATGGCTGCAGAAAATAATTCAGCTGTATTGTTGTGTAAAGTATCGAGATATGTGGCCAATATTCCTGTGACTAATGCTTACTGGAATAAAGTAAAAGAAGATCTAAAAGCCATAGTAACAAATGTTGGAACACCAACATTGTTCTTCACCCTTTCATCGGCTGATATGCATTGGCCTGAATTACATTCAATGGTTTTTGATGATGGAAATAATACAAATGACATTTTAACACACTCTTGTGAACAAAGGAGGCAAAATGCTATTAATAACCTTTATATTGTTGATTGGTTCTTTACACAAAGAGTTGAGGCTTTTCTTAAATATTGGCTTTATAACACACTTGATGCTAAGTGGGATTGGTATCGCTTTGAATACCAAGGTAGAGGTAGTATCCATTGTCATGGTACTGCTTAATTAAAAAATGATCCAGGATAGTGTGAATTGACTAAAATTGCATTAAAAGGTTTTCTTGCTCAAAAATTCAAAGGTGAAAATACTGTAGATAATTCATCAGAACTTGACCAGGACATTGAAGCTGGCAATAAAGCTGCTCAAAGTGCATGGCAGTATACTGATTGGTTATTGTCAAATGTTAATCCAAATCCTCCAGACAAAGACATGTGAATAAGACCACAAGTACATCCCTTTCAAAGACAGTACAATAACATCCCAAAATGGGAGAGAGATTCTGATTACGTTGATCTTTTAAACATAATTCAAAGACATACAGTTGAAAGCAAAATGACACACAGTTGAAATGCAAGTTTCACTTTCCCTTAGATACTTGTGAGCAAACAAAAATAGAGTTTGAACAAATGCACACGAAAAATGATACTTATGTGCAATATAGAGCTAAAATTGTAAGTAAACGAAATGACTCCAGGTTGAATAACAACCAAAGACTGCAACTTCACGGGTGGAGAGCCAATTGTGATATACAAGTAGTCACTGACCACTATGTTTGTGTTGAATACCTCACCAAATATGCTGCAAAAGGTGAACCACGCTCACCAATACTTAAGCATGCATTTAACTCAATTGTTCAAAGTGTTGATAATGCAAGTAATCCACACAAAGCTATCAAAAAAGTTGTAATGAAATCTCTCGGAGAAAGGGCTTACGCTTCTCAGGAAACTATGCATCATTTGCTATCTATGAAAATGCACAGCTCATCATTTAACGTCATACCAGTGAGCTTAAATGGCTCTCGCTGAGTTAACACTAATTTATCTGATTGTGGTGAAAGCTGTACAAATAACTCACTACTTGATTTTTATGCTAATCGACAGCATTATGATAATTCACAACATGTGGTCAATATGAACTTTGTCCAGTTTCCCTTCACCTATAAAATTGTAAATAGCAAATTGACTAAATTGCCTGACAATGTTATCCCAAGGATATTTCCAACACATTCGTGTAATCCTAAAGGGCCTAATTTTGCACTTTATTTCAAATATCGACTTCTTCGATACAAGCCTTGGATTTTGACTCAAGATAATGCTTGGGAAAATCATGAGGCTTCTCCTGATGTCTTTATTACTTTCTGGCATGATTTTTTACAAACTCCTTATGCACATGAAAATGTACCAGACTGGTTTGATAAACTCCAAAATGTTGTTCAAAATCAAGAACAATCACAAGAGCCAATTGAATCAGACAATAGCACTCGTGAAGAATGGATGATATTATCGGATCTCGATACACCTTTTGAAAGTGCTGATTCAAATGAAACTTCATCTTATGATTGGCATCAAGACAGAACTGGATACACTGAGCAACAAATTGGGGAAATTTCCTCATGGATAAAAACAAAGAATGAACAATGTTCTGGTTGTTTACATTCATACTATGAAGTTGTAGACATAAACACTTTTAGTCAAATGCAAGAACTTGCTTATAATATTATTTAGAAGCATTCAGAAGACAATTCTAGTGACATAAATCCACTATTTCTCATAATAATTGGGGTTGCTGGTACTGGCAAAAGTTATTTGATCAATGCTTTGCATGGCTTGCTTCAGAATAGATGTGTAATTCCTGCAACTACAGGTAAAGCATCATTTAGCATTAATGGTATTACAATCCATTCACTACACAAATTATCAGTTGGTGCAAGAGGAAATAAAGATCTAACAAGTCAGAGTTTGTGTAGACTTCAAGAAAATCTTGCTAAAATAGATTACATACTTATTGATGCTTGGACAAACTACACTTGATTGGATAGATAAACGTTGTAAACAAGCAACAGGATGTTTTCAGAATACAATTGGAGGAAAGTCCTTTATTCTGACTGGAGATCCTGGGCAATTGCCGTCTGGACAAGATAAACCACTCTATCATGATAAGCCTTCTAATACCATTGGAGAACAAGGTTATCAAACTTATAGAATGTTTGACAAAGTTGTCAAACTTACAATTAACCAAAGAGTTCAAGGCTGCTGTGAAGAACAAGAACAATTTAGAAATATACTCTTAAGACTTCGAAGAGGTGAATCAACATACGAAGACTGGCAGTTATTATTATCGTGTCAACCATCTAATATATCCAACAAACATGAATTTAATAATTTAGTAAAATTGTTTTACAGCAATAACGAAGTTGCAAACTACAATCATGACCAATTGATTAAACTCCAAGAGCATGTTGCTAATATGAACGCAAATCACTCTTCTGTGATTGCAAAAAACATGCCCTCAGACGAAATGTCTGGTCTAGAGCCAACTATTTTCTTAGCTAAAGGTGCAAAAGTAGTATTGACTATGAATTTGTGGGCTTTAGTAGGTCTTTGCAATGGTGCCACTGGAACTGTTATTGATATTCTCTATGAAATTCATCATCAACCACCAGATTTACCAATAGCTGTGATTGTACAATTCGACAACTATAATGGACCATCCATTAGTGATACACTACCATCCTGTGTTCCAATACGTCCAGTCACTGTCTCTGAACAGGCACTAGATGGATTTAACGAACTTCAACAGATTCCTTTAAAGTTAGCTTACGCTTTAACAATCCATAAAAGTCGAGGTCTCACTATTCCTAAAGCTTGGGTAGATCTTGGTAAATCTGAAAAAAGTCCGGGAGTTTCTTATGTAGCGATAAGCAGAATTAAAACACTTTTATCCCTTGTTATTAAGCTAAAAAATTTGGGTAAATATGCAACTTTGCAGTACAGGCTAGATGAAGAACCTAGACTAAATCACTTAAGCAACATAACGGAAACTATTTACAATCAAATATAATTTTTTAAATATTTTATGCAAAATGGTTAAAAACCTCATTTACAATATATATAAGATATGTTGACATACAGTACATTTGATATGCACTTTTTTCAAACATGCATTACTACACTATAAATTATATTCTTTAGTAAATAAATTTGAAATTTGAAATCTTTTCAACTGAGTAATTATTAAATAATATATACTTGCATGTGTGTAGATAACATAATTATCTACATGTACACCCTATGTAGTTTTTAAGTAAGTATTTTACCGTCTTTGTATCCTACCGTTATCTTAAATGAAGTATATTTTAGCCACTATTAATTATTGTTAATTTGCATTCTTTTTATTTTCAGTTAAAGTCTAAAGTTCATTCCTGCACAAGTATTATTCATCCAACCTATAATTTCAAACGTAAGTATTTTACTTTATTTTATTCATACTATTTTTATATTACTAATCTCATTGTCCTGGTTTTTAAACATGACATGAACACCTACACCTCTACCGCTCAAAGTTTTTGTATACATTCCTTTGTGCATTAAATCTTAATGTCAATTCCTTTATATTGATAAACCATTAATGAAAGATGTGTCCCTAAGATTTTATTTACACGAAAACACAAATACATTGATCTTATCCAAATGAGTAAGCTTTCTTATCAACTTGTGAATATTTCTTAATGTTGCTTTTAATTTATTTGTAGTTCCACTTCAATTTTTGGAGAAACAATTATTTCAGTAATGGAGTTTGAAAAAGATGCTGATAAACCAGGTAAGCAATTTACTGATCTACAATCACCCTAGCAAGTTTAAAAAACAAACAAACAATAATAATGCTATGGATATGTTTATTATTATTACTATTTCAATAACAGTCACTTTTTGATAGTATGTTTAATATGTGCATAATATTCTGTTATCATAGGTTGCTCAAATGAGATTGATGAAAAAGAAGACCTTCTCGGGTACATTTCGAATATGACCCCAATGATAATCAGTGGGTCAAAAAAGTATTTTAACTGCCATATTCACACAAAAAATCAAAAGAAACGAGCAGTTTACTTCTCACCCAAAAAAAGTGTAATGACTAGACTTCAAGAGCAGAAATCCCCAGTAAAATTCTCCAAATTCAAGATAAACTGGAATTCACCAACAAAAGACATTGTCATCAACCAGGATACCAATCAATATCTTGCGGACGACACTAAGTGACGAGAATGCATTTCAGTTTTGCACCTGTAACTGTTCCAGCAGACTCCATCACGCCACTAGAATCCCTGACAAATGCTGTCTCAGAACAGCCTATCACAAAGGCCAAAGTGTTTATCCTAACCCAACCCAAGAAGATCATAACTCGTAACAAAACAGAACTTACAAACAGGATGGAACACTTGTGAACCCGAGGGACAAAACAACATTGTTCTTTGGCAGGACCAAGTTGATTCCATTCAACAAGGGCAAACTTACATCTTCAAGCACATCAAAGTAAAAGATAACCAGTATGGTGAAAGATATGTTAATCCTCCAAAAGATACCAGCAACTATTCAGCAACTGTTGCACCTGAATATGAGGATTCTTTACCTAAAGTAAATGTATTGCCTGACGCAATCAATCAGATTGATGCAGTAATTTGTGGAGTGATGGATATATTCTTTTATAAGGCTTGTTTTGCTTGTAATTCAAAAATTATAGAAAAACATGGCCAAGGAAACTGCACAAGATGCCAAATGACAGTGAAACCCCATCACTTGAAAAATAGAGAGTAGCACCATTACTATACGCACCTCTTTGATATTGGACATTCATGTTATGAGTAATTCACAGCAGACTAGTATCACGTAATGATCACAACTGATCGTCTTTTGAGTTTCTTATCCAAGAAAAAATCCTATTTTTCTCTAATTGTAAATTATCACTCTAAGTAGAAATGCTTTTATTTGAAGCTTGAAAACGTGCATGTAAAAGAAATTTACGAATCAAGGTAAATGCGTAAAATTGTGTTTGGATTCCGAAATACACATGGAACGTTGTGTAGATATCATATGCACAACGTCATAGTATGTTTTTAGGCTCGATTACCAGCCACTGTTCGAGAGAGGCATAAATCAAGTTTAATATTCTTTTTCAATATAATAGGATGACAGCATTGAAGAATTAATGGCCAGCATAAATAGACTAAGTTCCAATGACAACACGCCTCACCTCAAAAGCCACATCTACCACCAGTTACAAGGCCTAAAGAAGATGCCCAGGGGTCACCCGCATAGAAAAAGCTATTTCTCGAAGAGTATGTAATTATTCTTTTCTTGATGTAATAGATAGTTGACATGCATACTATTCATCTGGTTTAAGTGAATGGTGGTCTGTTTTTGTTAAAAATACGTACAGATTGAATTCGTTTCTCACCAAAGAAAAATACTAGCTTTTTGTTCCTCATTAGTAATCGTAACGAATCAAGGTACTATTTAATCAAACTGAATTTTTTACCTGGCAAACAAACGATACAAAATGCGAATTAGTTCACGATGTCAGTTGACTGAAAACAGGGAAATAAAATCGCGATCATTACAAGTATACATGAAAATAACCATCTATTTTGTTGTTTGGGAGGGTCAGAGTAAATGCCTGCATGTGTTAGTGGGGGAGGGGGGGTCATTATGATAAAATAAGAAAATAGTCAAGGTGCATGCTGTATCAAAAATCAATCCTGAATTGTTAACGACTTTATTACTCACTGGTAGAAATAACGACAACAATATGGACATCAGCATTTTGCAAAAGGGACGCGACTCTATGCAAACCAAGACGAGATTGACAAACTCAAACCAGTTCATGTGAAGAGGGTTCCTCTGGCTCCTCAAGGTCCTGCCAAGTATGAAGTGGATGTGGTTGTAGACAACTGGAAGTGGGGTAAAGCACAACCATGCAAAAGAGCAGCGTTTTTGTAAGGGTGGGAGAAGGATGCTTTAGTTGTGTCTCGGTTCCTTAGAATCCCCAAAGAAAAAGGGTGCATATTTCAAAATTCAAAAGTCTCCAAACAAGGTTGATTTTAATCGATCTAAACGTTGCACTCACTCACTACCAAGTCATTCAAAAGCACTGCTTGGCAAGAAAATATATTGAAAACGACCGGTGCCAGAAAAAATGACAGTAATCTATTTACAACAAACACGATTGCTCTGCAAAGCAGGAACATAAGCCATCTAAGGAGGATTATGGAACACATTCTCCATATAAAACCTACTAAATTAGCAGATAAACTACTGTTGGACGTTGGACGTGAGGCCTTACTTAGTGGTAAAGAAGTAGACGGGGTAAACGAGATAGCTTTAAAATACAGTAACAAAAAACATCTTCAATATATACCGAGTACCATTAACAAGAAAAAGAGACCTGGAGGATCGGAAATAGAAGCTCTTTGATTGCTTAAGGACGATTTGATTGCTAAAAAATTAGATGACAATTTAATTATGTGTGCTGGCGACGATCATGTCATTTTTTCGTCTGAGCATAAGGTGCTGTTAGGTGCACTCACTAGTCTTGGCATTGATAATGAACCAGTAAGCCTCAATGGCTGTGAAAGCAAAAATCATACGTAGTTGATGAAGATTGTGCTCTGCTGTGTCGTCTTTGCATGGCAAAAGCGAAAGACGTAAAAAAAACAGGACCATAACAGACTTTTTCCATTTCAAACAAGCCATCAGCCATAATTTCGTTTTTTTTGGCGATCAAAAAAGTAATCATCAATTCAAATCATTAATGATAGAAACGTATAATTTTCCTACCTCTTTGCAAGCAGTAGATGCGGAGAAAAAAGACTTGAAAAACTTATATAAAAAAATAAGATAAGATAAGATAAGATAACTTTATTTACCCATGGTGGGTCCTTCAGGATAATCTCGATAATACAAATATATATTTATATTATCGATATTAAAGACACTAAAGTTAATATATACCTAATATTAAACACAATACAGTAGAATACAAATAAAAATTTGAAACAATCATAACTAGAAAAGAAATAAAAGAAGTTAAAATAAAAACCTGCTCTACCAGGACGCCGTGCAATAATAATATTAATCGTTCTAAAATAAGTGACAATATAATTGAGATTTAAAGCTTGTCAGTGATGATGCTTGTCTTAAATGTAATGGTAAACTATTCCACAAAACAGCTCCCCTATAACTAAAACTTCTTTGGAATTATTTAGTATGCAGCTGTGGGATTGCTAATTTTTTTTCTAAATTTCTCAATCTATAAGTAGTATCATTCCGGTCAATAAATTTGGAAGTGAGATAATCTGGTGTCAGACTATTCAAAGTCTTATCCACAAATATACATTCGTCAATCTTGCAGTGATGGGCAAGTTTTTTCCAATTTAATGACTGAAATATTTCATTTGTATCTACATCATACCCCAAGGTAATTATTCTTGCAGCACGGTTTTGGAGTTTCTGTAGTTTTTGAGAAAGACCTTCGCTGCAGTTTCCCCATACCATCCTACAATAATTAAAATGGGGTTGTACCAAGGCATTGTACACGGTTAGGAGTATATCACGTGGAACAAAGTACCTTATGCGTTTCATTGCGCTTATTCCACAGGCAATTTTTTTAGATATCATGGATATATGGTTTTCCCAAGTAATACTTTGATCTAACTGAACACCAAGTGACTTAGGGGAGAAAACCTGTTTAACTTTCTCCCCTTCTATAAGAATGTTTGGATTTTCCTTGATGTTAGGTAGCCTTTGTTTCGAGGCAATTAATAAAAACTCCGTTTTACACATATTAAGAGTTAACTTGTTTGCAATGAGCCAATTATGAATATTGCAATCAACAAACGCCAAAAAATTAGGTCTTTTAAGGAATGTTGGTGGCGAAGAAAAGCAGCAAAAATGGTGCAGCACACAGTTGTCCAGTGAAGTACCCTCTGCAAAGGTGCAAATGCCAATTCTCTGCACGCATCTTGATATAGGAAATGTCTTCTGGACAGGGTAACAACGGATTGCGCAAGTGCTGTTTTGGAGGCTGCAGAAAAAAAAGAGATAGTCCCTTGGCTTAAAAGCAGTATTCAAGTATCAAGTAAGAAAAAAAGCAGTGGGATAGTCAGTATTTAGCAAGAGGAAGACTAAAAAAACAAGCGGCCCAAGCTTTTCTAGACTTATTAGCCAACAAATTTACTATTAATATTATTTTGCTTCAATTATTTTCTCTTCTTAAACATTATTTGGAGTTTGCCCCAAGATCACTTTACAGCTCATCTAGGGGATAGCTCATCCTACAGTTAGTCAAAGTGTATAGTCTTATTATTTTTTGGATCTCTTGATAAAGTTGCTTCTTGGATCTCCAAAAGACAACAGCCATTTACATTGTGTAAATAAACATTTCAAATGTAAATAGAACAATTCAATCTTATAATCATTCTTAGTTTTTTTAGATTAGAGCTTTTTACTTTTAAATGCAATTTCTTATCGAAACACCTGTAAATAATAATATAGAGAAAAACAAGTCAGAAAAAAATATAAATAGCTTAGTCGTTAGCCCTCTTTCATGACTTTATAAATGTAAATTTATTTATCTTACAAAGATTCTCCTTCTTTAGAAGGTATTAGAAATTTGGAAACAATTTAGAAATTTGTCTTAAAATATGCTGTTTATAGACTTGTATAAATAAAATACTTCAATGATTACTGATTGCCACTGTTGATTTTATTTTCATGATTTCCTCTGAAGGAATCTGGAATGGCTCTTTAATAATTTCCATGGTTCATTATTAAAAACATGAAATCAGTAATTCCAGAAAAGGTCCATACCACGGAATTGGAAATTCTAGAAGGGTGGGGGAAAGGGGTCAGCTTGAAAAACATTAAGTCACGTGATCCATCGCACGCTTCAGACTATCATTTTCTCAACTTGCACAACCTGGAGAAATTCAAAATTTTAATTAAATTGTGGACTATGTTCTGTAGAGTCGTAAAACATCAAACTTTGAGTTTGAAGTAGGGAAGTCTTTCTCTTTTTGGTACGATTATAGGAAACTTTGTCGCTGATTTATACTGCAGAAAACTGGCACCTGTCATTGCCTACACGTGTAATTGCCCACGCGTGACTGCCAAGCCAGATGACATCACATTAAAGTAATAGCAATTACAGTACGTACAGTAAATGTAATGTGCGTCGAAGACGTGAAAAAGATTGATACTAACAAAAGAAAAACATTTGTAACATGTATCATTAGAAGCATTTGGAAAAGTACATGTAGTTCAAAAGTTGGTCCTGTTGTGCAGTGCAGCGAATAAAATATATTTTATTTTCAAATACAACGGTTTAGTACATGTGGTTTCTCAATTTGGTCGGTCTCGTGTTACAGTTCCATGTACAGTTTAGTTGCAGATTGCTACATGTAGTTTCTCAACTCTGTATATCGCATTACAGTGTTTTAAATACTTATATATCCTTTTGTAAAACTGGAAAAGTTACTCAACCTCACATTGTAATGGTTTCATCAACCACGAGAACAGGTAATTCAGTGTCTTTAGATACATTTCAACACTGGAGAAAAGAGAGTACCTTTGGTTATAAAACTTTTAAGGATTCAAAAGGGCAGACAATGGTAAACTTCACCTGGTTCAAGCTTTATGAATAGTTCTTTGATTAGAAGGAGTGCGCGAACTGCAGCTCATTTGTTCATTGACGGAAATGGCACTTCATAAGAAGGTTCTTGCTCTCCTATTCCGCATTCAGAATTGCCAAAAGAGGATTTCCTTTCGTCCGACCGACTTGCTAATATCTTTTTTTTTCCTCTCTTGACTTGCAAAATGTACTTATTCTATATTGTACGAAACGCGAGTTTATTGACTCCAAGTGGACAATAATGGCAATTTTTGACACGTGAATTTCCAAATTGACTTTTAAAATAACAAGGCGTCCCTATTCAGAAACAGAGGAGAGGGACTGGGACCAACAACTGTCAAACTGCCTACTTACAGCCAAAGCCACGTGCATGTGGATCGACTGACACAAGTCTTAGACTTTGTGCAGACCAGTCTTCTATTTTACGAAATGAATGACTCCAATTCGGTACACAACCTGTTGAGAGAGTGTGCACAGCGGTTGATTTTAACTGCAGACCCGATTCCTGGCATAGAAGAAATGACAGTTCTATTCAGTGGCATTTGGAAGCATGCCGACAACAGAGTCAACGGAGACTCGAACTGCAACTAGTGTCTCAACTCAACTAGCACTGAAGAACATTTGATTTTTGGCCATCGTCCACCCTATCATCACGTTCAAGTGGAGTGTGAGGAAGTGCGGTGAATACTCGCCGCTACGCCCCATATGGAGCAGGCCAAACGTTGACAAGGGCATTTTTCTGCATGGCATCAACCACCCAAATACATCCTCCTTCAGCAAGCCAGCACATTGAGCTGTCCTTGAATGGGCTTGGGAAACGAAAGATCGAGTTCCCCAAAAGTGGAACAGGTCCCCAAGTTCAGAAATTGGATACAAACTTATGCGGTGTGGGGAAGGACGCTCCAAGTCCCTCCCTAAAATCCCCATGCCATCCGACGGCTTTTCTATAGATTTTTTAAAGAGTGAGCTGGAACAGGTGAAGGGATATATTTGTCCCCTTCAAAAGGATATCCCACTGGAAAAAACAGTCAATGAGACTGTTGAAACGCCAACAAATAAATCATAAGTAATAATAATAACAATAAGTGATTTATATAGCGCTTAATTAATAAGCGTAAGTGCTTTAAAATAAATATGAAGTACTAAAATACTAATGCTAAAATATAAAATATAAAATACTAAATACTAAAATATAAAATACAAATACAGATTAAAAGCAAGTTTGAACATGTGAGTTTTGAGCTGATATTTAAAGGCTGACAAACTACGTATAGATTTAATGTTTTCAGGTAGAGAATTCCAAAGGTAAGGAGAGTGGACTGAATAAGAGCGATAGTCATAAGTTTTAGTTTTAAAATTTACAGTTTCCAGTCTTACTGCTTTAAAAGACGAACGTAATAATCTCTTAGATGTATACACGTGTAAAAGTTCTCTAAAATAGATTGGTGGCATTTAATGGAAGCATTTAAAAATTAGTAAGTTCATTTTAAACATTATTCTGTACTCAACAGGAACCCAGTGTAATTGTTGCAGAATTGGAGAGATGTGATCATTTTTACGTTTTTTAGCAATAATCCGTGCAGTAGCGTTTTGCATGCTCTGGAGTTTGTTGCTTAAATGTCTGGAAAGGCCATACAAAAGAGCATTACAATTGTGAGTTTGGAACACACTAGTGACTGAATGAGAATCATACACACATCTGATAAGTAATTCCTTACTTTTGCAATGTTCCTAAGATGAAAGAAAGGTGATTTAACTAAATTATTAATCTGCTTTTCATAAGAAAATGTATTATCAAAAGTAACCCCGATATTGCGCACATGTGCAGCAAAGTACACAGTGTCATTTCCAAAAGTGAGCAAATGAAGTTGAGGAGGACTGGAAAATCTTGAATGTAAAAGATGTTGCTCTGTTTTATCCTTATTTAATTTCAATTTCTTAACTGCCATCATTTATCAATCTCCGAGATACATGATTCAATCCGGAACCTGGTCAAAGCCAGTTCATCCTCACAACCACGAGTCAACTCAGTATACATTTGGGTATCATCAGTATACAGGTGAAATGACAAATCGAACGACATAACCTAATGGAGATGTGTACAATAGGTAAAGCAAGGGACCTAAAACTGACACCTGAGGAACTCCACAAATCAAATTTCTCACATTACATGATTCACCATTTATGCTTACAGACTGTATGCGATCATTCAGATAACATTTGAACCAAGCCAAGGCATTCCCTTTAATTCCAAAGCGAGTGGATATTCTAGTAAGTAAGATCTGCTGGTACACCATATCAAATGCTGCGAAGAGATTTAACAATAACAATACCACAGAACAATTACTGTCAGTTAACTGGAGAATGTCATTTTGTACCCAGACAAGCGCTGTCACACAGCTGTGGTACATTTTGTACGCAGACTGGAAGCATTCAAGATCATTTGTCAATAGGTGACATAGAACTCGATTTGCAACAACTTTTTCAACCAATTTAGCAAGAAACTGTAAATTTGAAATTGGTCTAAAGTTTGGATACAGTTCATGGTCAAGTTGGGCTCTCTTCAATTGCGGAGACAGAATGGCCTGCTTCAGTGATGGTTGTACAATACTAGTAGCCAGCGATAGGTTCACAATTTCAGTGATAATGGTAGCAGATGGTCGAAACATTTGGTTAGTAATTGCGCAGAAATTGGGTCTAGGTCACAAGGTTTGTAGGGGTTTTTTTTCTTGTACATGTTTCATATATTTATACACTTTTATTTATTAAGAACCACTAAAATTTTTAAAAAAATCAATGTTCTTATTTTACCCCGACTATTTTAGGCTTAATATTTTCTTATTTTGTTCTTAACTGCCATGTACTTTTTGAATGGTTGAAACTCAACTAAAACGCATACATTTATATGACTGTAATTAAATTATACACGTAGTGACTGCCGGTGTTCAAACTTTGAAAGAGATAGGACAATATATGCATATTGTAATATTGTACTGCACAGTATTTGTTATTCATTTTTTTCTTAACATTTTCATTTCAGCCTCAGATTGTTCCTAATTTGTTCTTATTTTTCAGGCAATTTGAGCCTCACTTTTCTTATTAAGTTTGTTCTTAATAAAAAAAAGTGTAATAAAAACAAGACGGAACAACAAGGTCAGATATTCTCGTTTTTTTACTAAGCTGGAGATTTAACGAGGAATGATATGTATTTTGATTTGAATGTTGTATTGGCTTCTAAAAAAGGAACAATAACTTTCTAACAAAAACAACAATATTTTTAATTGTTTGTTCAATTTCCGTAATACTCCAACTATTCCTTTGGGATCTCAAATCTGGGGCACCCAGTTGTTCCTGGCTGACTTGTAGATAGCTGATGGAAAGTGGGCACCCACATTTGCTCGATTCTTAACAAAAGATTTCCGAACTCGTCTAGATTTTATCGAACTGAATAGTATACTACATTATTAGCAAAAGCGTAACAATTGCTGTGTTCTATAAAAGGCACAGTCTGTAACATCTTCGCTTACATCTTGCTGCAGTGTTCTTGAAAGATCCAAAAGAACAAGTCTGATATTTCAAAGAAACTCAGACATAGCAGAGGAGGTGACTGAAGTTAAAAATTGGATGATAGAATGATTAAAATTGCAATGATGAGTGTAGGCAAGATTCTTGATGATGTCTTTTCAGTATATGCTCCACAACAAAGTAGGCCTGATGAGGAAAAGAGGAATTTTCTTGAGAAACTGTCAGATAATATACACGATGTCCCTTTTGATGGTGGCAGGTGATATGAACTGCCACACTGGATCAACACGTGATGGTTTTGAGGATGTGATAGGATGTTTCACTTTTGAGTGAGAAACCAAAACGGGGAAAACATGCTGGGATTGGGTCAAGATCATAACCTGAGAGTTATGAACTCAGATTATCGAAAGAGGCAGGAACATCTCATCACATACAAAAGTGGGGAAAATGAAAGTCAGATCGATTATGTGTTGTGAATTGAGAACGAAAAACTGCAAGGTGATACCAAGAGAGGCAAGTTTAACTCAGCACAGATTGTTGTGAGCTGAGGTAGTGATTAAGGGAAGGAAAAAGAGGGTTTAGTATAGGGAAGAAAAAAATTAAAGCTTAGAAGCTTAAGGATTTTATAAAGATACAGAAAAGAATGTTTGTGAAGAAAGTGAATGATAGAATAGGAGCTAATGTTGATCACCTGGTTTTTCAAATACATTGCTGAATTCTGTGGAGAGACAACAGGGAGGAGACAGAGAGATAGAAACACATGGTGGTGGAAGGAGGAAGTGCAGTTTGCAGTCAGGGAAAAGAAGTTAGCATTTAAGAGCTGGCAAAGTGAGGGAACTGATTAAATGTGAGAGCAGTATAGAGAGAAAAACTGGCAGGCAAAAAAGAGAATAGTTGCAATTGTTAAGGAGCCTAGAAATACTGAAGTGAACCTCTTCAATTGAACGAAGGAAGAGCAAAGATGTTCAAAATAGCAAAGCAGATGAGAAAAAAGATGGATATCACAGAATCAAAATATGTAAGGAATGAGAATGGAACTCACCATCTTTGAACGTATTCAAGAATCAAGTACGAAAATTAGACCTTGAAAGTATTATTAGTGAAAAGTGCAACAATTGTTATTTATGTAATAATTGATTTATTTAACATTTAAAGTTATAGATTTGAATTACGGGATAATTTTCATGGGATAGGGTAATGTAATAGTATACAGGGGTGTAATTTCGTTAATTGGGGATAGGTGTAGATATTT
>JAOBBB020028838.1:0-15244 GCA_025331005.2 Zoanthus gigantus | reverse complement strand
TTAAACAAAAGACTCCTTCTTTAAATAAACAAGTAAATTGTTTCATTGCCCAACTGTTCCCTACGGGAATAACTTAATTCAACATAAATAAATGCTTAATGCAGGTTGCTGTCACTCCTGGAGATGACTGTTAGTCGAAAACGTTTGAGTTTTTAACCAATATAACATTTTAGCCTTTTTTATCACTAACGATAATCGTTTTACAGATCTTATTGCGAGATAGCCGGATGACCAACCCTGGAGTTACTTACGAGTTTTCGTTGCCCAGTTCTGTGAAGACACTTCCACCGACTGCAACCTTTTCCTGGAGGGCCAGTACTTATACCAGTTGTACCGCTAGCTGTGCAGGAGGTTGGTAAATAGACTTAAGTTAAGGGGTAAAAATCCGGAAATATCGCCTAAAATTCTATCCAAGAGTCATTGCGGAGATGCTATATGAGTTTCCGCTCTTACCTTCGAAACATTTCTAAAAATCTTTTACTATCTCAATAAATAATAAACATTTTGTTGAAACAAAAAGTCATATCATCCCTGCAATTTTGCTGAGGTGTTTCCTGTTTACAACCTTAAATAACTTAAAAGTGACACTACAAGAAATGGCAAGCTATTAAGCTTTAATATCAAGGCAAGTGTGAAGTTAACAGTCTTGCTGCTCTGTTGAGACTGACCGTTTGCACATTCTCCTGCAATCTCATCCTTTAGATCTTTATTGTTAAGAGTAGTAAGATTACTTTTCGGCTTGGTGCAGGTTTTGCAAGGAAATGACTTGCGATAAATTAGTAACCCGTCTTAGAGGAGTCAATTTACGCAACGCGAACAGAACATAAGTCTTATTTAATTAGCAAATAACGTTGGATTGCACCAAGCTGAACACCTTCAAAAATTTACAACTATAATAATAATAATAATAATAATAATAATAATAATAAAAATAATAATAATAATAATGATAATAATAATATATGCGTATAATGAAAGAGTTGTGGGACGATTCTGTGTTCGGACATGTTGAGTTAACAAGCCAGAACTTAAGATACCAGGCAGCGAGGCTGGAAAAAACTATGGGAGATGTAAGATGTGTGATTTCGGAGAGTGTTGGGCAGAGAGCTGAGGGAAAGGAATTATCGAGTAGAAAATTTAATGTTTCTAACTTGGATTCAACTAATTTGAAAGTCAATCAATAAGGAGTCGCAGATTCACATACGGCAACTTAAGAGGTTAACCCCACGGGACTTGTTAGTGCTCTTAGTCAAGATACACGCGATCTAATAGAATCTTCAAATGTGATTCTCGCTCGTGTGAGCACTCAAACAATGTGATTTTGGTGAGCGAGAGTTTGATACGTGTATAAAGGAGAGACCAACTAAGAACGATTTGAATAACATCAACCAGTCAATAATGGAGCTAATGAAGCAACACCAGGTTTTCCCAAGAGAGATTCCTTTCAGTTATTTGTGGATCGCGAACTGTGTTTTTTATTCTGTTGTAATTGCATTCTTGTTGAACAAAGGTTGGAAAAAGCAGCGTAATGGAACGGCTGGCGGAGTGCGTAAACAACAGAAGTGGAAACTAGCATATGAAAGGCGTATGGTCGAAGTAAAGAAAAAGATCTCGATCGCACAAGCTGAGCTAATTCGTTTAAAAGAGAACAGAAAAATCACAAAAAAAGGGAAAAGAAATTGAGCTATGCTGGAAAAGGAATGCAAGGGCCTGTCTGTGGTGAAGTTAGTCAGCTACATGGAAAAACAGAAATCTATCATAAGAAAGCTGAAGCGAGGTGTTTTCAGGTGTCAGAAGCAGGAAGAAGCTAGAGTCCTTAACCAGCAATTTCAGACCGATGCCAGCAGGGTCTATGCGAATATGCGAGAAATGCTAAATAAGGACAAAGAGAATGATCAGCCGCTGTATACAGTGAAGAGTCAGGCGAATGAAGGAGAGAATGAAATGTTTAATGACATTGAGGTAGCAAGTGAATACTGGAGAGCTTTATGGTAGAGAGATGAGACAGGAGATAAGAATGCTGCGTGGTTAGAGGAGATAAGATCTGCAATCTATAGTAGGGCACCACCATCGACCGAGGAGGACTGGGACTTAGAAGTGATGGATGCAGCAAAAGTGCTGAACAAAAAACTGGAGCGCGCCAGGCCCTGATCGCATGGCAAACTTTTGGTGGAAATGCGCCCACTCCCTCCATGAGGGTGTGGCAATTGCATTTCGATCGATATCTAGGAGAGATGAAGAGTACCCTGATTGGTTTAGCTGAGGGGAAACCTCCCTTATTCATAAGCCCGGGGAATTTAGTAGCGACAATCAGAGACCAATCACCTGTTTGAATACTCTTCACAAGTGGTATACCTCGTGTCTTCTCGTGCCACCTTACGAGTACCTTGATCATTGCGATCTTATGGAAGGTGCGCAGAGGGGTGCGCTTGCTGGATGTAGCAGGACAGTTGATAACTTGCTCATAGATCGGGCGGTTACACTTGATTGTCACCGGAGAAAGCGTAATCTAAGCACGGGATGGGTCAACGTTAAAAAGTGTATAACTCTGTATATCATGGCTGGCTCGAGGCTCAGCTGTGTGATGAAGTCAGCAAAGACGGCAATGGAAGACGTGGGACTAGAGTTGAATCCTAAGAAATGTGCGGTCGCTTACTTTAAGAGGGGGGTGCATGTGGTTGGTAGTCGTGCTGTGAAAGTTAATGGGAATGCTAAAATACCCAGTTTAGAAAATGGAGAACAGTACAAGTTTTTAGGGGTGCTTGAAAGTCTCAAGCAAGAAGAGAAGCTAGCTCTAGAGTGTCTGTCCAGAGAGTATCTCTGCAGAATGTCGGTAATTTGGTCGAGTCCCCTCTCGGACTTCCATCATGTTGTTGCATCCAATCAGTTTGCGATGCCAGCTATGAGTTACTTTATGTGGACTCAGAGCTGGCCAATAACTGAACTCAAACAAGTAGATAGAGAGGCTCGTAAGGTCGTAGTAGAAAAAGGAAGGCAAACATCCTTGTGCCTCAACATCGTTACTATACCTGCCTTGCGAGAATAGCGGTAGGGGGCTGCGCTCCATCGAGATAGAGTACAAAGAAACAAAGGTGAAAGCAGCGGTAAAGTTATACCAGAACCATGCAAATGGTACGGGACTTTGAGGAACGTGCGAAGAGTATGGGACACCAAGCACTGACGAAGGAAGCAAGTGTGTAAGCAAAGGAGTATGGACAAATACCCTGATCCAGTTTGTGTTACAGAGGAAGAAGTGATGGTACCTGGAGTTAAGTTGAAGAATGTCTTAAGGAAATATCGGGAGTCAAGGTTACAGAAGGACGTTAGTGATCAGAAATGCCAAGGAAAGCTTGTAATGGAAAGGCAAAGAGATGAAGAGCTGAGTACTGAGCGATGCTTTTGGTGGCTGAGCGATTGGCGAACCTGCCCAACACACACTATCGCGGGCATGTTTGAACTTTATGAACAGTTATTACCAACACGTTTGTACTCAATTCACAAGACACGTGTGAGTGCTGGTAGCGATCCTGTATGTAGGCTATGTGGGACTGCGCAAGAGGGCTTGGCATATATGCTCATATGTCCCGCACTTGCACAGACCAAGTACTTTGCAAGACATGATGTGGTGCTGAAGGTCCTGTTTTTTGAGATCATATTTGACATGGGCCTGATATACACTGTGCCCCCGTGGCACTCATCCATCAAGCCACAGCCAGTTTATGAAACAGCAGATGTGCAGGCGTTTTGGGACGTTCCAGTACATGGGGAGTACCAAGAGCTCAGAGCGAATAGAGTAGATGCCAGAATAGTTAACAATAAAGAGAAGCAAGTGATAGCGTTAGAGATGAGCTGCCACTGGGTGAGCAACCGCGACAAGAAGTCTTCTGAGAAGACCATGAAGTATGCGCCACTTAGATGGGAGTTGAAGCAGAGGTATCCAGGATACGAGATTAACCAGTACAACATCATCTTAGACGTACTGGGTGGTTGGAACAAGGACTTAGATGTTACAATGCAGAAACTTGTAGGCAGCAAAGCTAAAGATGTGCTAAAGAAAATGCAGAAGGCCTGCCTCTCAGGAACTTTAAATATTGCACGCACCTTTAAAGTTGCAATTTAACTCTCAGCAGCCAAAAAAAATTATGAACTTTAAATATTAGAGACATTTTTACACATAGACTATAGTTTATTAATAGGTTTCATAATGCATTTAGTTTTTCTTTATCCATTGATAAGCTCACGAGCTACGCTACCGCGCCTCGTGCTGCTTTTTACCCCTATATATAGCATACAGATGTTTTTTTACTGCTATATAATAATAGTTATAAAGAATAGATAAACAGTACAGGATAGAAATGCATTTCATTTATTATCATTAATAATAAAATATTGTTATTAAGGAAAGTGTTCTCTGTTTGCTGTTGAGGCAACCTGTCAGTGTAACATAGTAACATACATGAAAAGTTGTTAACTCTTATGCCCAATTTTATTGTAAAGATTTGCATTTGTTTTGGTTTGATGATGATGACATTGAAGAGGGTGATAGGATGTTGATAGTAATGGCGACAATGATGATAACAGAAATGGTGATGATGATATCAGATGATAATGATGATGGTGATGATGACGAAGATGATGATGTTGATGATGATGATATCAGATGATAATGATGTTGATGATGATGATAATGATATCAGATGATGATGATGATGACGAAGATGATGATGATGGTGATGATGGTGATGATGTTGATGATGATGATGATGATGATATCAGATGATGATGATGATGGTGATGATGACGAAGATGATGATGTTGATGATGATGATGATATCAGATGATAATGATGTTGATGATGATGATGATAATGATATCAGATGATGATGATGATGACGAAGATGATGATGATGGTGATGGTGATAATGATGATGGTGATGATGATAATGATTATGACGATAATGATTGTAATGATGATGATAATGGTGATGACGACGAAGATGATGGTGATTATAATGATGATGGTGATGATGATGATGATGGTGATGGTGATAATGATGATGATGATGGTGATGATGGTGATGATGATAATGATTGTGATGATTATGATATTGAAGATGATTACGATGATCAGATGATGATGTTTAGGAGGTGGAGGAGGAAGATGATGATGACGATGATGATGTCAGGTGATGATGGCGAAGACTACGACGATTATATGATGAAAATAATGTATAAAATGATAAATTTTTTATTGTTGATGATAGTGATAATGTTGATAATGATAATAAAATTGATCATGACAAATAATTGATTTCGTTAGTGTTATTCTTATCAATATCAGAACATTACTTATAACTTATATTGTTACTTATTGATAAACGTTGTTCATTGTCTTGGCATTAAGTACTTGTGGGAATTTAAAATGGTTATCTCATATCTTATTTAAGTTTTGACTATGAAAATTCATTGCTTGCATCAAATAATGTTTTTCCCTTTAAATCTTAAACATCATACGCAAAAAAAATATTTTTTTTTTCTATTTCATCACAAGATTAAACTTCACGTTGGAAGATCTAGATGTGGGTTGTCCAGCCTATATGTATTTCCTTTCTCTCCTTGAAAATCTGTCAGTGGGGAATGAGCCGATCAGGTCTCGTCGTCTATCTACCGATTTCCCACAGTACTCCAGCTATGACAGGGTTAAGGAATTGGTAAGTAGTAAAACTGTTACTATCCAAAGGCTTTGGCCGGGTCTTATCTCAATTATTCAAACAAAATGGCCGGCGTTCATAAGCGTCACCAGGGGGTCAACTGAATTGCAGGGAGTCTTCGAGCGCCGAAGGCGCAAGCAATCTTGGGGTGTCCATGGACATGTCTCACTGAGATATTTTACTGTTGTACGGGGGATGGGGCTGGGGGCTTACTCGGTCAAATACGGTAATAAATGTTTGGAGGGTAAAAATAATTCGAATGAAATTATTCTAATAGGATTTTTTCTGAAATTTAAAGGGATTTTTCTTTTCTTGACGTTCAAAAGGAGGTTCCTTCGCACTTGACGACTCCTTTCCCCCTCGCGAAGCCGCTGATGTTTTCAGTCTGCTGTTGATATTTTCTTTAGGAAATATGGGAAATACAACCGAGTTGAACTTGAACTACTCGAGGCTGTCGTTACGTCAGAAGATCCGCTTTTAAGGTATTCTTAAACGACGTCATTTACTTAGTTGAACAATTACTAACTGATAAATTTATTTTGTGATACCATTTATTGCCTAATTTAGTTCTAAAAAATTTAATTGTATGAAAAAGTTGGAAAACGGTACTTAGCTTGTTTGTGCGTTATAGAAAAAATGGAATTATATGCAAAATTTAAAAAAGTAGACAACTGCAATTAATGCGTTATCAAATTCGAGAAGTATCGTGTTTCAACTCTTGCACTAAGCATAATAATCTCGAGAATAACTCCTCTGTTAAGATTTATAAGTGCTTCAAGAGATTGTAGTATTTGTAAAAACTGCATAAAGTGCCACTTAGAAAGTGTTATTGTAAGTTTTCTTCATAGTCGTGAAGTGCTTCAAAGAACTTCGATGAAAACGCTTTGTGAGCGGCGGTCCTTTTGCACGATATGCTAGCAGTCAACCGCTTTCGCTGGGCTTGTTATTTCTTAATTTTTGTCTTTTATTACTTTTTCCGAATATATTTTCTGCTAGATTTTAGATACTTTTCCCAAGGTAATCAGCAGAAACGCGAAATGAAAAGAAAATTATGTTTGTTTTTTCTTGATGCGATTCAAATTGCCATTCACGTCATTGGCGCAACTGATTCGATCAGCATTGCAAATTGTGTATTATACATATTATAATTTTTACTGCAAACACAACTCTTCGGTGGTAAAACAAACAATTTGTGATCGTTGTCAATGATGTACCAAACCCCCTGGCTTGCCGTACTGTGCCGTCTTACAAGTGCAAACATTTCATTTCAAAAACGGACATTTCGCAGAGCTCTACACTTCGATGGCACAGAATTCAACGGTGACGTGTTGCATAAAATGACTTTGACTTTTCAGAATAATGCTGTCGGTTTTTTTTATTGGTGGTGACTTTTACTGACGATTTAACTTTCAAACTTACATAAAAAAATAGCCTTCCTTAAGGCTTAATACCGTAACCAATTCTCCATATTGATGAATGTTTTATATATTTTTTTATTTTCTGTAAAAGGAAAAAGAATAATTTATTCCGTGCACCACAATCTCTTTAAAATAGTTAAACTCTTTAGTTTGGCTAAAGGCAATTTTTAAAATTGTTTCGTAAAGCTCGTTGGATAGCTAAAAAAAACTCTTGAGGTGCGTGGCGAGAAGTTGCAACTCTTAAATTCAAAAACTCAAAGCTGGCGAAGTTATGTAAGAAGCATCTCGTGCGTTAGCCTTCGTCAGGAAAATATCATTGGAGTTTCGACCCCGAGATCCTGGAATTGCCTAGATTATACTTTGTTTTATAATGAGTCAGTTTTCCTGTTAGAACTAATTTTGTTATCAAGAGAAAAGTTTTAAAAGAGCCCATCAAATGTCAATCCGAAAGTCTTCATACACATGAAATAGATAAAAGAAACAGTTAACTGTCTGAACAAGTATAAATTGCACTAAGAAACAGTATTTAAGTTGTCTCTCACTTGTTTTGTTCTCCAATGTACGCTTGCATAATTAATTAGAATCATTGTTTTACAGTGTGTGTATGTTTGTTGAATGTTCCAATCACTGCAAATTAAGGTGTCAGCGTTTTATTATGCCAAATCTTCTTCCTTGTCAGGTTATCTGACATAAACAAACTGTATCTTTTCACAACGTGATTAAAATTTGAACAAGCAACCCGTTGAATACTCTTTATACAAAGTTTACATACTTAAGCCGATTAGAAAAAATCCGAAATCAAACTTTTGTTCTGAAAGAACGTTCAAGATGTTGTGAACAGTTTTGCTAAGATTCCGTTGATCAAGTATCTTATCATGTATACACGAACATATCTTGCAAATGTCTCGAGTGGTGTTTAATGGCGATTTGCAATTTTTCCTTGATTGGCCATTAACTTCGTTTGAATAAGTTTCGACATGACAAAGAAGCTTTGGTTTGCGAAGTAATGAAATGGATGCGAGTGATTATGTGATTGGTTTTATTGCTTTTTAGTTCTAAAGTGATGTATTCACCGATCATTTTTGTGAGTGGAGTCGTAACAGATTTGTAACGCAGTAAATTTGCTTTACAAGTTTGAGACTTCTTGATCTTCAATGTGCATGACAGACAGCTAATGATTTTTTAATTTTTTCGACGTATGCCGAATATTTAATTTGACCCTAAAAGATTCTTCATTACTTTTGTTACGTATATGTGACTTAACATTTATTCAGTTTTAGCAAACCTAAAATTTGTGTTGAAAACGTTTATTTTGTCTTTTATTTGCGAAGAAGAGATCGGTATGGCTCTCACCAAATCTAATTAGTATGAACCAGAAATTCAGCATTAATGGCTTCTGAAAAGCCGTTTTAAAATTCTTACCAAATTTTTCCTTGCAACTTGCATTTTTCCATAGATTTAAAAGTGTTTTATCCTAGAAAAGGTCTGTGTGAAATACACAAAAACTGATTTAATTGCTTCTCTTTGCTTTTAAACAAAGAGCAAACTTGCGGCCATGTGGAAGCTAATTTTCTATTAACACTTTAACACGAAATGTCCACTTTCCACAGACAGAAAATTTTTAAAATTCAAAGGCGATCATTTTTGTGTAAATGTCTTTGAAATAATTTGCAAGGTCAATGATAACGAATCTTAAAGGTTTCTGATGCTTCCAAAATGCGAGCTCGTGCTAGAAGTGATTGTTAAAAAAGGTTTAAGTGAAATAAAGAAAGAAGTGGAGACGGGACCTCAACCAAAATACTAGTTTGCCTGGTGCTGCCCCGCTTCGAAAAAGGCTGAAAGAATTACATTTGTGTTCAAGCTAATTAATTGAACTGCCAAACCTATCAGTGTGGAATCAATCAACAGAGATTCCCATTCAAATAACAGAATTTACACAATGTCATGAGTTTGTTCACAACTGGAGTGCGTGGCCCCGCCCCAGGTAAATAGGACGACGGATATCTGACAAATGCGTGCATCCACAGAAACTGGCAGTTGAATGGGTTCTTCTTTGGTGTATGTTGGATACCAAGCGTTGGTTAATGTTTCGTTAGTATCACATCTTCAATCCAGCTTATTGCATTCAGAAGGAATGAGTTCGTTTTCGGTTAAAGACATTCTGAATCTGCCGGAGTCCGGATCGTGCCGGCAAGTTGGCTTCGGTCTTGCTCCAGAATTGGAGATTACGCGCAAAGAAACGGAAGAATTTTGCTGTGATGTACCATTATCACTCGGTCATACCAACATGTGTATTCAAGAAGATAATACCCCGCTGTCGGGTAGGTGGAAAGTATTCAGAAATTTCTCCAATGGCCATTCGTAGGTCATCAAATGATATTTAAGGTCCCCCTTTTTGTTGTTTCACTTGAAAATCGTGAAAACTGACCAGTCTGTTCGCGGTTAAAACTTTAAGAAGTGGGAAGATTTTTTTACTATCTACAGATAATATCTGCCGTTTGTAATAGATTAAACTTAGATTTTATTCTTCGAATTTGCCAAGATTGTTTTTCGTATGCTTTTTCCCGATTTTATCTATATCAGTGTTGAAAAGGTAAAAAGAGCCCCGTTGTACGTAGAAAACTACTGACATTTTTCTTGGCTTTTTGCTACTCTTTCAAACACGTTTTCATCTCTTTCTTTTCAATTCGTTCTAATTCACTTTTTATGTTTCAGATACATAAATGATTGTAGTAATATTTACACATTTATGAGAGGAAATCCTCCGTCAGAATGACAGAATGAACGAATATTCATCTTGAAGACCGACAGTTTATTGTTAACTACTTGTATGCCTTTTACGAGGTGACGAAACGCCTCACAGTCCAGAAGGAAAACGGGAAAGAAAACATTAAAAGCTATTCGATGGCTCAACTGCGAGCAAATGTTCATAAAATTCGTCAACCTGTAACTCATCGATTTTTACAAATCATATTTTTCTGGGGAAAAAAACATTAACTGTATGTAGCCAAAAACGATGCTTTGTGTTTTTCAATCTTAGTTTAAGTGCTAAGAACTAGCAGAGCCTTTTTATAGCCCTTAGTGTTCTCTAGTTACTCAGTGGTCTCTTTTGAGCGTGCTTTTTAGATTAGAGGTGATTGATCAAATTTTACCTCGCGTTTCATCTAGTGTAAAATGAGCTGTAGCTGATGAAACTCGAGTTCTGTTCGCGCATTTTGGTAGTGTTTAAAGAAATGGGGATCTTTCTGAACTTTAAAGATTCTGCTGTGCAACTCATGGTTTTCGAGTTAACCAAAATAATAATAGCACCTTTTTTCCGAATGTTTTTTTTGATTATGTAGTGTTTTAGCAACTTTCACCAAGACAAGATCTTGAGCTTTGTTATTAACGCATTTCAAAATGTAAAAAACAGAGTGAAAATCTTCGCTTTCGACGTTTTGAGTGAACTCAGGCTAAAGTAGAAGGCTCACCAAATTTTGTCTAACAAAAGACTCCCTTTAAAGTTGTCGTGACTAAGTCAGTGCTCATATCTTTCTCTCTTTTATACTCTTCAGATCCTGAGAGGGACACTCCACAAAGCTCAGCCATTTCTACCACCGCTGACTGTTCACCAAACCTCAACAAAGACCCTGGAGACGACGACGACCTAACAAGGAAGAGAAAGCGACGAGTGCTATTCAGCAAGAGTCAAACATTCGAATTAGAACGGCGTTTTCGGCAGCAGCGCTACTTATCTGCGCCGGAGCGAGAACAACTTGCGCACCACATAAATCTTACTCCGACTCAAGTAAAGATCTGGTTTCAGAATCACCGCTATAAGTACAAGAAACAGTTGAGCGAGAGCGGCTACTCGCCCTTTGGTGGAGTGTACAGTGAGCACATGTTTGGTACTCCGAGGACAGTCCCTGTCCCGGTCCTGGTTCGCGATGGACTTCCGTGCCATAATCTTTCCGCTGGAAACCAGTACAGCACAATGCGGTCTGAGATCCCCGCATTCTCTCAGTTGTCTTCGGCGGCAGCCGTTGATAGAAGTTACACCGCCAGCTATGTGAACTATGCACAGTCACCGAGACAGCCATATTGGACTGGTTGGTAAAAAATTCGGCTGCGCCTTTTTTATTTGTAATTAGTTGCTTTTCTCAGTTTTAGAATTGTCGAAGTTGGACTCACCCTATCTAAAAGTTATTTTTCGGATAAAACTTTTTGCCATCCGTCAAGTTTGTATATTACTAGTCCTGTTGATTTGGGGAATATTCGTCTTACTTAGAACAGAGCAGTGAAAAGGTAGTTAGAAACCGCGATTGCCTTATAGTTAAGACTAATTCCCAAGATTAAATCAGTAAACCTCGAGATCGATCTACAAGTGAGGTTTATTAGCAATTTGAATGGAGTATGGATAAAAAAATGTGAAATAGAAACAAAAAAAAATCATAGCAATTGTTTTAAAGACTGATTTAGCAGTCGTTATTAAAGATGAAAGCTTGCTGTGATGTAGTTTTTGTCATTTTTATTATGTGATGCAGAGAAAAAAGGCAAGGAACCACCTTTGAGTTGCTTTATAAATGAGCGAAATTTGCAATTAAACTTTTATTGTACAGCTATAAGAGTGTGGATTTTTATTGTAGCATTATTGAACACTTCTATTTGTTTCTGAACCTCGAAGGTTAGTTTAGTGAGTATAAATTGTTTGGAAAATCATTGTTCTTTAGTTTAACTATGAACGAGAAAACGTTATGAAAGCCTTAGACCAGTATTGACAAAAAGCACACTTTGCAATCAAAGCGAAGCAGATGGGGAGTGCAATGTGCCAGGCCTAGTTTATCTACTAGATAACAGTTTCAACAGAAAAACAGTACCCGTTTTGATTGACCTCCCTCAAAGTACATCACAATACAATGAGTATTTGGTTTCGCAGAATAGAAGACCCGTGTTGTTTGCAGAACTTAATTGGCCACTGATAACTGCATCTTTCTTTTTTGCTATTGGCAACAATAAAAGCATTTTCCAGACGGTCAGTTTGTACACAAAAGGTGCGACGGTGTGACGAATCTTTGGCAAGAAAAATATTTCCTCAGGTGCTTCACTGCCGGGACATCTTATTTATATCAAGAATTTTAAAAAGGAATAGCAAGAACTCTTCTATAAGTTTTCTGTAGTGATAGAGAGATTATTAACTACTTCATTTTGTTACTCGGATAGATATGTCTTACTTTTCTCTCTTCGTTATATAATTAAGTTCGAAACTGAAGCTACAGACTACAGGAGAAAGCTGTGTATACACCTTTACAAATAAAAGTTAAACATAAAGAACCATATTGTGTTGTCGAGTCATACTACTAAGTCTATAAAAGTCAATACAACACTGTGGAAGGACAATGCGATATTATATTTGTGCTTATTTGATAAGGAATGCTTTAGAAGGAAAAAAGCCTTAGTTTAATTTTAGTAAAATCTGTTCTCGGGTTTACTGTTCTGTTTAGAAAGAGTTACTTTTTCTACTAATGCAAACAAACTGACAGATCAAGAATCATATTACCGGAACAAGATTGATGAAACAGCCCATAAAACACTCAACTTCAAAAACATAAGGATATGAGAATTTGAGGGAAATTTGCATTAAACCCGTTTGTTATAGCATGCAACTTTGTTGGCATTGACAGTAAAACGAGCTTGTTACTGGTATTCATTGTATAGGTGAGCAGTAAGGCCTTCACTAGAGGAAGGCACATGTTCTCTCTTCACTGTTTGTACTTGGCTTAGTGTTCGAATGGCAGCGTTGCCACTTTTCTTTTGATATGTTTGGCGTTAATGAATATTGTTGCAGAGTTCATAAAGTTGACTCTGAATTCTGCTTGTTTCAATAACAGACAGTATCTGACCTTGCTTGATATATGTATGTGAAAAAAAATGATCTATCATCGAGCAAACAAACACAAATATCAACTTGGGAACAAATGGCCTTGTATCACCGCCATTTCATTTTATAGGGTTTGGTAGAGTTGACACTTTTCTTTTTACATCTCACTGTACCCATTCTGGGTTTTAATTGAACTTGCGTTTGTGGTTGCTCTACCCTACAACTAAATGGCTCATAAAAAAAAAGAAAATTATCAAATAAGTTACAATGTCGATCTCTTGGCTATATGCTTTTATGCTTTGATTTGGACTTTGGTCCCGAGCATCTTGAGGACTATTGCTGATGTATATATAAAACCAACTCGAAGACAAAACAACACGAGTTCCGTTTTTTCTAGTATATAGCTAATATCAACAAGTTCCATAAAGGCAAAAATTGATTTTAGAAATAAGTTCAACACGAAATACACTTTTATAAACAATTCTTCCGTGTGAACTGACTCTCCTATCTGTACCTCATATCCAGAATATTGTCAGGGAAATGGTTCATTCAGGTGTGTGATTTATTCTGTACTATAGTGTACTTGAACGGTTTTGAAATTTCTTTAGAAATGACAGCTTTAGGCTGCCAAAAAAACTGTAGAACCTCTGTTGAATGGAGAACAAAGTAGTTCAGTTCAAACTGCGCCTCTTTGAGAGTGTCCAGTTTTAATAATAACTAGGTTCTTTAGATTTTTTTAAAATTTTAAATGGAATACTCATGCGTCGGTGTTTCTACAGAAACAGTTTTTTTAATTGATAACTTGTACACCAAAATTCGTTTCACTACGGTGTCTAAGTTATAAATTTATACTGAAATTGGTAACACTTCTTTAGGCACGTGCCCCAAATGTTACACATACAGTACAGCCCCGCGTATCAGAACGTGGAGTTTTTCAGTTAAAACCTGGTTCTCATGTAATCATCTCAAGCGTTCCAATCGTCCGATTCATTTGAAAAATTTTTAAGGCGACCGGGACAACCATATGTGAACCAGCCATTTTTGGGGGACGACTGAGACGATCACGGTGGTTTGGACAGAATCAACTTCTATCCGGACGACTGAGTCGACACAGACATTCATGGTTGTTTGGATAGAATCAAGTTCTATCCGGACGACTGAGTCGACACAGACATTCATGGTTGTTTGGATAGAATCAAGTTCTATCCGGACGACTGAGATAATGGAGACGATCACGGTCGTTTGGATAAAATCAAGTTCTATCCGGACGACTGAGATAATGGAGACGATCACGGTCGTTTGGACAGACATTGCGGCGTCACGTTCTGGAAGGGACGTCGTTCCTACTGAATTGAGTCAACCCAACTCTCCGGTACACTCTTTTATGAGTTACACAACCGGGACGATTATTTGTGAACCGAAAATCGTTCCGATCGTCTCAGCCGTTTCAAATTCTGTTGAGACGATTTGGATGATTGAGACAAGTACCACGGTCAGGGGCGTAGCCAACATTTTTAAGAGGGGGAGGGGGATGGGGGTTCCAAATCACCAAAAGATGTTTGGTCAGTGATAAATATCGCAGTTAGGTTGCTGTAAAAATAGACACAGTGAAGGATCTAGGTGTGGGGGGGGGGGGGGTTCGGAACCCCTGGAACCTCCCCCTGGCTACGCCCCTTAAGGTAAACTGTATAAATGTACTTGTAGTGAATTTAGGCTACCCAGGCTATTAAAATACGTTCTTATATTTTATAGAAAATTCATTCAGTATATAACATTATCATCTCATACAGTTATATCATGCTTAAATGCAGTTCAGTGCCGGTATTTACGTGATCAGAAAGCTTTGATACTATAGCAGGGTAATGTGATTTACTTGCGAATCCTTAGACGTAAGAGCATAGTGAACACAGTAAAGTACTTTGACTTTAGAGAAAAAAATCATTCTGTCAAGAGGCTTTCAGAAGATTTGAGCAATAATGATATACATATAAACTTTTATAGACAGAACTTAACTAAGATTTTAGTCTGAGCCGGTTCTTATGTGAAGGAGGAATAAATTTGAAATGTTAGCCTAACATGTTCTTAAAATCCAGAGTCTTTTATTCAGGTTTTTCAGTGCTGTACCAAATGTTGTCTTCACAAGAGCTTTACGGGTATTTACCACCGAACAGAGTCCTTGTTGTAGCCTTCTGATGATAGAACAGGGTGTCCAATTTTCAAGCCTCTTTTTCTTTTTTTTCTTTTTTCTTTTTTGGGCG
>JAOBBB020028837.1:0-24578 GCA_025331005.2 Zoanthus gigantus | reverse complement strand
TCTTGCCAAACGTGCTTCCCGCTATTTTGCTGACCCAAATGCATTCTGGGAAACCCAGAAAATTTTGGCGAGGACAGCTACGTGGATGGGGAGTTGTTCTAACTGGACTACAAAACAAAGCTAATTTTTGTTTGCCGTCTCAGAGTTACTCTTACAATTGCATATATAATTATTTTTTCCTTGACAATGGTGCCAGGATTTCACCGAAACGTCGGACTGTTATCGTTAGTTTTTATTTGTAAATATTTATCCAAATCACTGTTGATTGTAATTATTTAGTAATAAAAATGTAAATTCTACACCGTAAAAAGGAGAGAATACTTACTTGATTAATTACTTGATTGTAATTATATGTGTTATTGAAAATGGCCGAGTTCGCAGGATTTGCAGAGGTAGAAGAAAACGAAGTTCCAATGGTTATCAATAACTCAGTTCCAAAAAGCACAAAGCTATAGAGAACCTGATGCCTTTCTGTCTTTAAAGGTAAGCTTTAATATTAATAAAACTGCAATTTTGCGGTGACCTGTAAGGAAGCAAACAGAAGCGATCGAGTTGCTTTGAACAGGGTTTTGGCCGCGTGTGTTTACTATTTTCCATTTTCTGTGTTATCAAATTAATGAAAGTTCCACACTTAAACTTTATTCATGTGCAGTTTTCTATCGTATTTGAACTACGCTATTATTTGTGCAAGTGTTTGCTTCATTATCGTAAAGCCATGTATGTATCGTGCACGTGCAATCCAGTGAGGTCAGCTTGAATATTTTTGTTTTGTTGCCAAATACACGCACTTGCTGACCACACTTGTAATGAACTCGAAATTGTCAATACTGCACTCGGCTTCGTTTCGTGCAGTAGAAAAATTTCAGGTACATTGTGTAGACAGCGCGTGGGTTTATTTGGAAACACCCTACAGTTCGATGCCGAATAAAATATAAATTTGAAACTGTCCTCTTTTATCGCTTCGAGCTTTACTGACTTATTGTTCAGTTCCAATTCTTAAAGCCCTTACATAGCTTTTTTCATCTTTTAGATGAAAACTATTGCCATTAAGAAAGTCAGAATTCGAATAAACGAATAAAAATTCCGCACCTAAGCATGCTTTTTAATCAAGAGGTTTGGAATTGAAATTTTGACCGAGCGGCCGGGGACTGGTACCTGTGACGTAGCAACATTAAAATGTCCTCCGCTGTTAAAGTTTTACAATCTCTGTTTTTCGCCGAGTTTTAGACCGCAAACGAATTAAATCGTTAATATTGAACCGGAACTTATAAAAGTTCCTTCTCTACGTCATCACACCAGGACTTCATGATGGCTTTAATGCTCGGTCAAAAAACGACAGCAGTCCCAAACCGTCTTATTTGCATGTGAAAAGACTAAAAAAAAACATAACAGTACTGGCGAAAAGCTGTTTATTTTTCGAAATTTAGTATTTCTAAAGGGTTCTACTTTTCATCTAAAAGATTAGACTTAAAGATTAAAGAGATCAACGTCAATTGTTCATTCTGCAATAATACTTCTGAGAGAACAGATCACAACTACGGAAGCAAAGGCAGCTGTATTACTGGTATTATTTTTTTTCTTCACCTCTAGGCTCTACAATTATAAAGAATTATTGACTTAGGGTTACCGCAGCCTAGGAATCATCAATTTTAGTACTTTCAAGACTTTTTAATGTCGAAATTTAAGAAGTTTGAGACCAACTTTGTGCAAAAAACCTCATATCATATCTGACATTATGTATTAAACTTGTAACAGAAAAAGGAAGTATTAAATTTTGAATGCCTCCTAAGACTACAAGACGAACTTTGTGAAATCTAACAACTTTTAAGGCCTTAAATCTGCCGAAAGATTTTAAACACCGCGCGTGAACCCTGTTTACCGTAAAAAAAGGTCAGTTTAACAGTTGTATAACTGACTTTCCATTTACTTGCATAATATTTTATTATCATTTATCTTATAAATATAATTAAAACAATTTTCTAAAACACATCAAACTACACGAGGTGCTTGTTAACATTATGAGAAATCTAAGGATACATTTGACATTTTTCCGAATCACTAATTGCATTTTGAGTCTAATTAAGGGTTAGTTACTGGATGTGAGTAGTTTGTTTACAAATACACTCACGCGCTGGCGATATAATGAACGAAAAATTTGATTAACGCACGATGCAAAGCGAAACTAACTAACTTTTAATATGCAGTCCGAGTTCACTGCATTGCAAGGCGCCATACATAACTTAACGAATTTGAAACAAGAGTTTGAACAAACAATAAAGAACCTTTAAATTAAATAAGTACATAGTTTATAAAAGGCCGTAAGTTCAATTGATATAAAATAAAAAGCACAAAAAGCTGTACACAAAGAAAGACTAAAAGCATAAAACTTTTAAAATTTAACGCGAAGATATTTTTCATGAGCAAGTAGCGAAGCATTCTTTGAAATTTGTCAAAAACTGAAAGTAAATCGTAAAACTAAAAGAAATTAAGCAAATACTTTGTTTTAGAACTTATCAGAATGTTCTTAGGCAAGTAAGTTCAATGCTTTTATAAAACATTAGAAGACTCAACCAGTATTTGAAGTGTTTTTACACGTCGTTGTCTCCGATTAAGTACCGACCAAAAATCACCATTTCACGCTTGAAGTGATCTGGTCAAAGAAGTCAGGAATCTGCATATTTTCGCTTCCAACAAACCGATTTCTATGATTGTAAATCCGGTATTCAGTAAATCTGGCAAAGGGTTGAATTTCATTTTGAAAATTTAAACTGACAAACCGATCAAAAATGTCGCAAACTGCTTCACAAAACCCAAACTTCATACTTTTTTAAAAGGCGGGAAAAATTCTGGATGTGCGCCAAAAAGCCCGCCCAATCACTTGCGTGTATACTTTGATAAATGACATCTTTCGCTGGAGTAAAAGCTAAAAAAAAATTTGATTCATATATTCAGTGGTTTGAATTTATTGAAGGCTCGGCCATGGTTAATTCAAGAAACAAAGGTTAACGTTCATAACCGCACGGTCTTGCCGGTTAGTGACAGATAAACCGAAATCACGTGATCGGTTTTGACCAATTGCAGGCGCCGATTTTTTTATAGTAAACGAAGGTTGCTTGTTAATTGATATTATACTGTTAAACCCTCATTACAATGTAATATTTACAAACATATTATTACCGGCGCCTCACCGTTTTCTTGGATGGCGAACTCCTCCACTGCGCGAAATGCTTTATTCAGAAGACTTTAAACCCTTTTTGCAGAGTCGGAGTTTAGATGAATAAACAAGTTTTTAAAAAAGCGAAGACTGACCAACGCGACCCATTGTACTCGAGGTTGTTAGAATATCACGTTGCTCCCAGTGGAAATAAATGACAAGAACGGTCGAGACAGACTTACTGATCGAAGGCTTGGATTCGAGATCCCGGACGGAACAACTCTTAAGGTGTTAAACTGAGGTGAAGGTGCTGCGTCAATTCTTACAACTGCCAAAAATTAACGGTTAGAATTTTGCTTTTTCTCGAATAATGGCAGTAAGCAGCAAACTCCAATCACTCGAATTTTTGTCGGATGACTTAAATGAGCCCATGCACAATTGTTGCAAACAGAAGTGTTATGTAGTCTGTCTGTTTTACATGATGGAAACCTTGATGTTTAACTGTAGGCGAGCCACTGCATCGGAAGATCTAAAACCCACAGTCGCGTGTATCCAGATGAAAATGCGCGACATTAATCTGACATATTGTTTTGCACGTGTAAAGTATACAGATTTTGGAAAGGGGGATACAAAGATATTACATCAAAAAACAATAATCATATAAATATACAAAAATATTACTTTATATTACAACGGGATAAAAACACGCCAGACACTTTAAATACCTAATATATAAAAATACAGACAAAAGTCACAAGAAGTAACCAAAATAAAACTTGACAGTTTTCTAAAAGTTAAAAGTATTTCTATTTGTAAAGTACGATAACTTTTGTTGGGTGACGTGTGGTTACCGATCCCAAAACTCATCCCGTCGCTTGCGAGCTCTATCGAGCGTTTCAGATGCTACGGAAGCACGGCTTGACATGGCTGCTTCGGACATAACATCCTCATCCCTTCCCTGTCGGGGGACGTATGACCCAATTTCACTGCCCAGTCCAACACTTGTCGCGGGGCTATCAGATAACTTGTGCTCATTATGTTTTATTCGATCGTTTTTCTCTCGAGTGTGTCTGCTCTTAACCCTCGCGTATCGTGAGCCATCACTCGAAGGCGGGCTTGTATCATTTACCTTTCGCCTACTGCCATCGATTTCTGAGCTTTCTGTAGTAACGCCTCTCCGACTCACTTCTTTGGACGAGATATTATTTTTCTTCATCCTAGGGGCAGCAGGGCTCTCGTCAAAGCTGTCATGGAAGAGATTGGTAGTGACATCAAGATGATGTCGACGGGTCTTCCCAGATTCGCGAAGTTCAGGTGTGGGCGAGCGTCCTCGTTCGAGAAAGCCAATTTCGCCCGATTCTGAAAGACTGTCTGTGACGCTCGCGGCAGTCTCCGAACCACCATAGTCACTAACATTACTCCAGGCTTCTCGCGCCACTCGCTGCTGCTTTTCTTTACTTCGTGGTTTACGTTTGTCTTTGTGGGTCCCGTTCATGGTGCTAGCGTTTCGTAGTGATGCAGGTGAGACGCTGCGAGGTGACTTTTCTGCGTACATCAAGGCTTGCTCCTGGTTGTAGCGATTTAAGTTTTCCCGTGAAAAATGTGTTCCACGTGCGCGATGGGCATGACTGTAGGCTTCGTTACGCCGTTCGAGTACCTACAACCAAAAAGGACAAAAAAGGAATTAAAATAAAGGCTGTTCATTTTTTTTTTCTCACCCAAAAACCAGCAACGATTGACTGAAATTTCAGCAAGTTGACTAAAATAGTCAACCTTCGCTGTAAGTGAAGTAAAAAACGTACGAGCATTAGCCCTTCGTAAGAGCAACTAGTAAAACATGTGGTTTAAACAAATCTAAAATTAAATGTTTAATCATCGTTGTAAGGAAAGAACAAAGGTGACATTTAGAGCGTTAGCCCCTCGTAAGAGCAACTCGTAATATGCACTTGGAAATTCCAACTATGGCGATTGGGGAATTGTATATCCTACGAAAACTACTTCATCAGAAACTTAAAATGCTAGCAAAAAGGAAACCCCGGCTGTTGCAAACATTTCAGATAAGATATTAATTTGACTATCCCTAAATCTTTACCAATGCTTTAAACAGCGGTTTGATTAGTTTTCTATTGCCTACTTTGCCATTTGAAACTCGCGGCTGTGTCACTGTGTGACGTCTTTTTTGTGTTTTTAAATTTTTGTTTAATTTTCAAACATAGTCTAATAAAGACTGCAATGCGAGTAACCCTTGCTTACAGCCAAAAACGAAGCCTAACCTAGAATCAAAGATATCTTGTGGATGTTGTAGAGTGATTCGCTCGCCTTCATTCGACAAAAATGATTGGCTAAAACCACCAACGACTAATAATTAACTCAATATTTCTCAGCGACTTTTAATCGATTAGATGAGCAGTGATATGATTGGATAAAACAACTTTCTATTGTTACACTGTTTACCCTCATCCATTCTAATGCTTGTGGATTCTCCACTCACAAAAGAGTGGTCGGAAAAACTCGGTCGCACACAGAAAAACCTGCCAAAAGTATCCATGTCTGCTCTACTCATTTCTCGGTAGAAAGATTTGAACTTCTGTGGAGCTCCAGAAAATTCTACCAGATGCATCGAATTGAAGCTGAGAAAGGAAACCATTTCCAGCATTTTACCACACAAGCAAAACAAAGCTGTCAAGCCTTGGGATGGGAGCGAAAAGAGGTATCACCAATAAGCATAACATTGTTAAGAAAGAGCCATTAGCCAAACTTGGTTTTGAAACTTGACGATTTACCTAATTTGACGCGTTCAGAAATGGCTAAAATTTCTTTTGTATCTATCACCTTTAACCCTTTCAGTCCCAGTTGTATTGTTTAAGTCTCCCAACCTGAGCCCTTACTATTCATTGAATAAGTTTGAGAGAATTTTACATTTAATCTTCAGTAGGTTGCTTTGTTTGATCAATTCTCATTTTCTCATTGCTAAATGTCCTATTCTGTTGGTGTTTTGTAAGGAGAAGTTAGGTGTTGATAACTGACTGGGACTGAAAGGGTTAATAAAGTTCATATGAAGTAAAAAACGTTTTGCAGAAAATGAAAGGTTACAACACCCTCATTACAAAATGAAATATCTGAGTTGGTAAAAAAATTTGAAAAAACAGTTTTTTTGCTGCTTAAAGTAGCTAAACAAGGCAAAAGAGGTGTCTCGAGAGACTGGTGATGAATTTGGCTCGTAGGAACGTAACGTACGTTTGAACGTAGCCAGTGGTTCCAACTAGACGAGCCAGGATTTGTTTCTTCTTGTGTGCTTTGTTGAAAAGTGAGAAATGTCTGATAGCGAAAAGATTCCATCCTTTACCAAGTCCCTTTCGCTTTCAAGCTCTTGTCCGCCATGACATTTGAAAGCTCAGAACCACTCTACGTCATATCAGTTAAAATCTGACCATTGACACAGCGCAAAATGGAGACACCTTGAAGCGCCGTTTTCGAGATTTAAAACCGGCGTAATAGTACATAGAGTTGCTTTCGCTTGTGTGAAAATGGATATTTTGGGTATCGAAAACTTACACTAACAACTGAGCCAAACTTGTTTTTTTTAATTCACATGCATTTTCAGCCATTGGTTTTATAATTGTTTTTATCTAAGACACTGATATAGATGCTGTAGTCATTCTGCATTCAGCATTCCGCAAATTACACCCGCAACAAAAAAGCTGTGGTTTCCCAAGTCTTAAAATCTAGCGGGCTGAAATACACTGATCTCTGCTTACAACTCTACTCATACTAACGGAGTTGCTTAGAAATCTCTGAGGGCCAGATGACCTGAATCTCATGCAAACAGGATAGCTCGAATAGCTATTTAAAACATCAAAAAGACTTAGCAATAGGCAACGAATTTTCTGACCCAAAATGTTCACAACAGTTGACAGGTTGACAGAAAGAGGCAGTTCGGTACAGGGATCCGAGTGCTGGAGTGCGGCTGTCTCGGGTTCATCTCTCACTATGAACAATGTATGGAAAATTTGTATTGGCTGATCCCCTAGTACATATTTTCAACTTGCCTAAATACACTGGCTGATGGGAAAATGGTTGCTGACATTGTTTAGCCTCTCTTTCATTAGTAACTCTAGGTAGTAAATAAGCTAAAGCTGAGTCCTTTTCTGAGCGTAATGGCTCATTGGAGTTTGTGCTTATATTCGGTTTCCGTAGTGTTAAACAGATGAGAGTTTTTGGCTCTCCCTGTAAAGGAAAATTATTCATCGTAGGTTAGATCCAAGGGGATGCTTGTAGCTCGAAAGGATGGAAATCTGAGTTAGCTTTCTTGGAAAAGAAGGTCACACAGAGATTAAAATCTCGGCAGAGCTGCAGATTGAACTTGGGACCTTGCACATGTAGCTAAAAGCAGAGATCTTAACAAAGCCAAGGTACCCGAAAAACACACAGAAACAAAATTTGAGTTTAACTTAAGAATGGTTATCAGGAGAGCAGTATTTAACTTCACGATCTCAACACGAGGAGGTTGTCCTGGAGGTCCTCGGAAGCTTACCAGGTCTTACAAATCTCCAGCAAACATCTTTTGTAATGTGAGTTATAGAGGCCATCATCAAAATTCACTCGATTCCCTGGTTTATAGCCCTTCTCCGTGCACTGGAACTGATTTGCATAACGCCATAGATGATACATCAAATATTCAAAGTAACACCTTTACGGATAATCAAGCGACTACTCGAGATTCTCTAGCGTCTTCGAACGATCACATTAGCAACCAGATAAAGTATAATTTTGTTCCCCAAATTATGTTGATCAACGCTATGTCTCTTGCACCAAAGATTGACGAAGTTGCTGAATTTGTGTTACGCAACGATATCGATTTGGCTTTTGTTACCGAAACTTGGCTAAAAGACCGTGTTGATGACATTGTTGTGGGCATTTCTGTCTATTCTATTCTCCGGAGGGATAGGCATGTGATCGAACATGGTGGGGTGTGTCTTTATATTAAAGATGGTTACAGAGATTTTAAGTCCTTGAATGCACTTAATTGTTGTGAAGAGCACGAAATTTTTCGGGTTTACCTCGGACCCAAACGACTCCCTCGCGGGTTTTCATGCATAGTCGCCGCTGTTGTTTACCACCCTACCTCGTCACCTGCAAATGACAACTGTATACTTGAACATCTTTTAAGTTCCATCACTCTTGCTGAGTCAATGTACCCAAACTGTGCATTGGTAGTTTGCGGTGATTTTAATCGTCTTGACACTAAATTGTTTCAGTATCATTATGGCCTTAGACAAATTGTGAAACGCTCGACCGGAAAAATGTTATCCTTGATCCTTCTCACCAACCTACATAATCACTTCCAAGACCCAATCACTTTTCCACTATTTGGATTGTCCGATCATAATACCGTGTTAGTTTGTTCCAAAATTAGAGAGGAAAAATCTAAGACCAGTACAATCGTCTTCAAGTCTTCAAGCGCGACCTACGTAACAGCCGCAAGGCAGAACTTGGGCGCTTCCTGAAAAGCATAGACTGGAATGTGATTTTGTCAGGTCTCCACTCTTGTGAAGAACTGTTCAGTGCTGTACAAGATGTGATTACAACCGGGCTTGATATTTTGATGCCTCTCAAAAGAGTTCGAGTTTATAAGAGTGACGCCCCTTGGATGACTAATCAGCTAAAATCTCTCATCCTAAGGAGACAACATGCCTTCCACGATCATGGCCCAGATTCACGTCAATTTAAATTTTATAGGAACTTAGTCAACCGGAAACGAAGGTCGAATTTCTACAATTCAAAGATAGAATAGTTAAGACAGAGTGAGCCCAAAGCGTGGTGGAGAGCGGCAAAAACAAGTCAGCGGAATGCAATCTCGTCGTTCTAGCGATCTACTTACTTAGTTGCACGTCGATGGGTTCGACCAGTTAACCAAACAGCAAGTTGCAGACTCAATTAATTCCGCTTTGTTAGAACCTCTGGAAGAATATCGTCTCCCTCACGGTATCACACAGCTCCCATTGAGTGATAATGATCCCGAGTTTTTACAAGTGTCTGAGCATGAAGTATACAAGGTGCTTTCACAACTGAATCCTGCAAAAGCTGGTGGACCAGATGGGATACTAAACTGGGTTCTTAAGCACTACGCAGATCTACTTTCTTTCCCTGTAACTGCTGTCCTCAATGCCTCCTTTAAATGTCAGCGTCTGCCTAGCGTTTATAAAATGGCTGATATATCACCCCTCCCAAAGAAGAAACCAGTGAAAGAATTGAAGAAAGATTTAAGGCCCATTTAATTAACACCCTGCATCTCCAAATTTGCAGAGGATTTTGTTGTCTCGCGGTATGTAAAGCCTGCCGTTTTAAACATCCTGGATTCTAGTCAGTATGGTGCGATTCCAAAGTCTAGTACAACCCTGGCTCTTTTGGAGATACTTCATGTTTGGTCACAAAGGACTGATAGTAATGGCTTTACCATTCGAACAGTATTGTTTGATTATAGGAAAGCTTTTGATTTAACTGCCCACGATATTCTTGCTAGGAAAGTAAGCTGCTCAGTTTTACCCTCTAGTATTATAAATTGGATCATAGATTTTTTGTCTGATAGAGCTCAAAGAGTCAAGCTTGCAGAAGGATGTTTTTCTGAATGGGGTGGGATACCATCCGAGGTTCCACAGGGTACAAAATTCGGGCCGTGGTTGTTTCTTATTATGATAAATGACCTAAGTAATAGCGACGCTTTTTTGTGGAAATATGTGGACGATACAACCGTGTCCAAAATCATAGGAAAGGGCGAACAGAGTAATGCTCAAGCGATGGCTGACGAGGTAGCTGACTGCTGGTCGCGTAGAAATAAAGTACAGCTGAATAGGGAGAAATGCAAAGAACTTCGAATATCATTTACAAAGGTTAAGAGAGAGTTTTCTCCAATAGTTATAGAGGGTGAAAATATCGAAATTGTTGATAGTGTAAATCTCCTAGGTCTGACAATTTCTAGTGATCTAAGATGGAATAATCATGTTAGTAAAGTTATTAAGAAGGTGTCAAAAAGATCTATTTTCTTACACAACTGAAAAGAGCTAATGTCTCACAGAGCGACTTATATCACTTTTATACTATGTGCATACCTACTGATATTGATTATGCTGCACCTGTTTTCCATTTTGCATTACCATTGTACTTAGTTAATGAGTTAGAACGCCTACAGAAGCGCGCTATGCGAATTATCTGCCCTAATGTAGAGTATAGATATGCACTTTCAACTCTTGGGTTAACTACTATTAATGACCATGGCCCAGTTGTTCGAAAGCCGATTAGCACTAACCCAGGGTTAAATATTTAACCCATGGTTTTGTTTCCAACCTTTCAGAGACGGATTTGAACTGTAGTTTTGGAATTGACAATTTTTTCCATTGAAAATCCAAATAGTATTCTTATAGAATCGTTCACCTTTTCTTAAAGAAGAAATTGCTCATTGAATTTTCGTTTAACCCAGGGTTAAAGTTAACCAGCTTTTGAACAACCCAGCCCAGGAGTTGTTCAAAGTTATGTTACCATTTCTTTTATGTTGTTAAACACACCTCGCAACCATATTTTACAATAAAAGGTCTCTCACTACTAAATTCTGCTTTCAACGTCAATGACCAAAAAATACAGTATGATAGTTACCAGCCTCCCATCGCTCGATGAAACCGGAAGTTTAAACGCAAATTACATCTTGAAAAAAATTCCTAATGGAATTTTTTTGGCCATCATTATCAGAAGATAAGGACATTTTATTCATACAAAAATTCCACAAGTGATATAGACACTTTCGCTTTTGAAAACCCTTTTACGTTTTTGTTTTGTCTAGATTCCACGTTGGGATCTTGATAGATTCCACATGACCCCTAAGGAAATTGGGAGCTCTATGAAAAGTGTTGGCGAGGTAAGAACCCGTTATCTTTGTTGAAATGGTAGTCAACACATTGTTTACTTTGTAATCGTGAAAGAACTTACTTGATTTCCAAAAGCATCTTCCCAGTATGTACAATATCCCGTGCTATATCTATATCGTGGCTCACCTTTCGCGATCTCTGTGCACCGCAGATTTTTAAGAATATGCAATCGATCAATCAAAAATTGGCAGTTTGGCAATTTGTCTTCCCAGGTGATTTCGTACATGACCAATGACACGACCAGTGACAGCATGCTATATAATATCCTTGGCGCTGATTGGCTTAGTGAATGCAGCCTCAGTTCCCAGCATCCTAGCTTTCGTAACTTTAAGCTGCTTAGTTTGCTTCCTACGCGCATGTCCGTTACATCGTGTAGAAAAGGTTTATAAGAGTGTTTAAGAGAGAAGAAAAGGTTTAAAAGAGTGTGTGGAAGCTTTTATTAGTATAAAAGATCGAAGAATATCAATACAATTCCCTAATGAATCACTTTAGCGATCCTGTTTCAACTTCGCGGTATTTTACCTATTGCAGGGCAGGGTCGGTCAGGGTTTTCGGGTATACGCTATTTCGGGGTATTTAATATTAGGTATACGATATTTAATGCTAGTTTTGGGTATAAAATATAAAATGCTTTTTTCAGTTTTTTTTATTTTACATGAATTTAAAATTATTTTTGGGAATATTGGATGTTTCTTTTCGGGTATATTGGTATTCCTCTACCCCCCTGGCCGCGTTAGTCGTGGGATTATTGTGATGTTTTTATCCAACTTACAGGTGATGGCTATCGGAAGAACATTTGAGGAGAGCATGCAAAAAGCTCTTCGAATGGTCCACCCTTCCGTTGATGGATTTGTTTCAAAGGTAAACTATTTGGTTTGTAATGTTAAAATTAGACCCTCTTCTCCGAGTTACTGTTTAACAGTAAATTTCTTTTTGTTGCTTTACTAACTTCTATTTTTCTCTCTATCGTCATTCCTCCCATCCGTCCTTCCTTCCTAGCTCCTTCCGTCCTTCCTACCTTCCTTTCAATCTCTTCATCCTTCGTTCCTCCCATTTTTTCTTCCTATAGTTCCTTTCCATTCTTCCTTCCTTTTAATCTTCAATCTCTCCATTCTTTCATCCTAGCTCCCTTTCACCCTTCCTTCCTAGCTTCCTTTCTTTCAGTCTCTCCATTCTTCCTTTCTCTTATCATTCTTTTCTAGCTCCTTTCCATCCTTCCCTTCGGTGTATGTATATAGAATACATAAACGCATAAACGCATTTAATATACTTTCATGTCATTTCATTAATTCTATGCATACCCAAATTTACGGTGTTCAACTTATCCTTAGAGAAAATAATGCCTTGGGATCCCTGCAGTTACCTCATACATTACATTAACTGGCTGCGTTTTCAGCGTCGTTAGTCCTTGTAGTGTAGTGGTTAATACGTCGGACTAGTAAACCGAAGATGTGGAGTTTGATTCCCGCCAAGGGCTTAAAAAATTGTTTTCTCTTCTTTCATTCTATATACATACACCGAACTTATTTAATATACTTTCATGACTTCAGCATGCTTTACAGTTAAGTCGGTTAGGTTTGCTTTAATCATAAATATTTAGCCCTATTTTTTTATATTTCTTATCACAAAATCACAATTTGCTATCATTCTTCATACTACAGTATTGTTGAAATTGTAGCAAAAATATATATCCTTATGTATTATTCAACTGCAATGAGGGTTTTTTTAACAAAATAAAGAGTAGGGATTCATATTGACTAGATGCCTTTCGACACAACAGAAGTCTGCCAAAAAAAATTGCATCTATTGGCCCAACAAAATTTCTAATAATGATTATTATTATGCAATAACATTGCTCTCTTAATTCTGATTGGCTAGAAACACACAGCTTAATTCTGCAGGCGCTGTTTCCTTTACGTCATACCTAGAGACAATAGCTTTATCACTGCAGATGTGACAACATACCTACAGAAAATGGTTTTCAAAATGAGCGGCTTTTTCCACTTTTAGTCAACTAGAATGAATTAAAATGTCGGTTATGTCTTGAAAAGGTTTGCCTCGTTATCAAAAAGGGATTTGAAAAACCCTATGGACAGTCAATGTTCAAGCAAAACAAATAGAGTCCTCAAATACTAGCCATTGTCTTAAAACTGTTTCATGCCGAAGCTGGAATTTGGAACTAGTTATTTTTAAAGAGTACTTTGTTTTAATTAGACATTTCAAAGCAAAATTTGGCTTGGATATCATCAACGATTCAGAGTTTTTGGATGTAAACAAAGTGTTTGGCGCCAAGTGGTGAAGTACATTGAAATAAAGTTACAAGATCTTCTTAAAATATTGTATGAATCAAGGCTTTTTTAGTGATTTAATCTAGAAAAGCTCTAAAACAAAGCTTTTTTGAAGTTATGATCTAAAATCGAAGCGAGTATCTTGATGTACTTTAAAACCAACATTTACAATAAGAAGAAAATGTCAGAGATTCTTACTGCAGCGTATGAAGTGAAAGAGGACCTCTCACAGGAAAGAAATTATTTAAATAACTATCTTTTCTATTAAACTAGAATGATTTCAGCATTTTGGAGAGATTTGTGAAACTCATTCACATATTTTTTTGACAGAAATTAATTTTCTTTTTTATCTTTTGCTGCATTCATTCACTAAAGTTCATGGAAGTATTTATATTATGGTAAACTTAAGTAGTGGTTGTTTATTAGTTCCTGGAAAAGTTGGAAACATGTTTGAAATTAATTTGCCTACAGAGGCAAAATGAAAAATGCATAATTATAAAAAAATTATTGGATTCGGTTTTTGCATAATACTGATCGATAGCTAGAATATCATAGCCTCTTCTTGTACTACATGTCTCAGCCTTCGGCTTCGACAAATAACACTTGACAAATAACACTCGACAAATAACTCTCGCTATCATGCTTAACCTCATCCAATAACTGTTAATTATCAGATATCTTTTGGTACAAGTATAAATTTAAAAAAATGAAATTCTCCCTTAGATGGTGAGGGCTTAAACTTACTGTGGTTGGACAAGAGCAAATTAAAAGGCAAAACAAAAAACAAAAAAAAAACCAAAATCACCTAAAGAAAAATTTATTAAGATTGATCTAATAAAAAATTGGTTTGCAATGGGCCAGGTACAAGCACCAGCATGGGATAAGACTTTGTGCAGGGGAGACACTGTTATTGCCCTGAGCAACAATGGCCCTCACATTAGGGATCAAATGATAAAAGACAGAGCTATGTATCAATGTGATAAAACAATTCAAACCTGTAGCACTGTTTCTGTGTCCTTTATATCTTTTTACAAATTCTGATCCTGAACTACAACACAAATATAGATCCGAATCAATAACAGAATGTGTTTCTTTTCCTTGTCACAACATCAACCACATCATTTTGTACATCCAGGGTATGATCCCCAGGTTCCCGACTCATCTCTCAGTGTTTTGCATCAGCAAAATTAATTTTATCGTTTATCTTTTGGTAAGCTAAAACTTGCCAACTTTAATTATCTTTGGTTTTGGCCAAAAATAAAACTTTGCAGAAAATATCAGAAATATACCGAAACACCATGACAACATCATCATCATCAACATCAACATCATCATCATAATCATCAACATCATCAACATCATCATCAACATCATCATCAACATCATCATCATCATCATCATATCATCATCATCATGGACAAAGTGTGTAATCCTCACCACCCCACTCACTCAAGTGGGGTCACTCACTCAAGTGGGGTTCACACTAACGTCATGTTAGTAAGGCAACCAGAGGCATTTATTGAGGCACAACCACAAAAAGACACTTTAAAAAATTCATTGGTCTTTTTTATCATACCCTGGTGCTCAAACACCAAACTCATCAAGGACTAATCCACTTTTCTACCAGAATTGTACACAATTGCAGTAATACAGTAATTTACAATGTCTTCACTTCTAAAAGGATTCCAAGCTTTGATTTCAATCGTTTGCTGATCACGCACTGATCTGACGCTTGATTATGCTATGATATGAAAATGGCCTGGCTCCTACAGTGCATGTTCTTCAGATCATGTGATTAAAACTTGAATATATTTGAATTTTCATGAATTACAGACTTTGTCCATCGTGAAGTCGTAATACCACAACAGTAGTACATTGGGCTTATGTTAATGTTCATCTGAGCTGGCTTAAGAGAGCTGACTGAAAAGTTAAAGAATTAGAAAGAGGGCATAGAATCGAAAGGACTACGATTCAACATAGGAAAGACAAAGTGTATGGTTAGCGGTGTCAACATGGTACAGTATCTACAAGATAGACTGACAAAATAGCCAAGCTATATTTGTCACAAAAGTATTGGAAGTAACTCAATATAATGTAACGGCTGTAAATATTGGGTTCACAAGAAGTGCAGTAATCTTAAAGATAGACAGCGAGACAATGAGAATTATAGGTGCAGAAAGTGCACAGGTGAAATTGGAGGTCATGATGGCCCACAAGTACAACATGTTATGGTTGATGGAGCAGCTTTAGAGGTTGTTTATAAGTTTTGCTATCTAGGCAACATTATTGGTGCTGGTAGTAATGCTAAAGAGAGTGTAATTGCCAGAACAAGATCAGGATGGAAAAGGTTTCTAGGGATCTCCTATCTGACCTGACTAGTAGGGGTTTCTCCCTTGGTTGATGGATAGGGTGTACACCAGGCATGTGTTACAAGTGTAAAAATTGGGCAGTAAGAGGCTGACATATATATTGAGGTTGGAGCACAGTGATACAAGAATGATAAGGTGAATATGTAATATCACCTTAAATGATAGGAAGTCTTCTTCAGAACTGAGGGAGCATTTAGACCTTGTTAGCATTAGGAACTGCATTGTAATTAGAAGAAACAGCTTAAGGTGGTTTGGCCATTTAGAGAGATGCAGGGATAATGAGGTGAAGAAATGGAAAGATATAGTTATTGAGGAGCAACAAAGAAAGGGTAGACCTCGAAAGGTTTGGTACCAAGCCGTGGATAGTGATTTAACATCTGAAGATTTGTTGTGATCTGGCACAAAATCGAACTGAGTGGAAGATAGCCATTAACCCTTTCAGTCCCAAGTTGTATTGTTAAATTCTCCTAACTTGTACCCATACTTTTCATTGAACAAGTTTGAGAGAATCTTACTTTTAATATTCAGTAGTTTCCTTTGTTTGATTAATTCTTAATTTCTCATTACAAAATGTCTTATTTTGTACTTATTATGGAAGGAGAAGTTGAGTGTTGATAACTGACTGGGATTGAAAGGGTTAATATTTACTGCCTTAGACATGAGCTACCTGCATTGCAAGACTAAGTCCTTCAGCTAAGAGACTGTGCTCCTCACCACATCCTCCATAGAATCTGGGGAAGACATCACTGACATGATAAGTAAATGATGTTGATAATAATATGATTCTCAGAATATTCTTAAAATTTCCGAAATGTGAGCCTAATGATTCTTATAAACTGGATTCTTATAAAAAAAAGACACTTAGTGTTTATTCATCAAACTTTATATATAATATTAATATAACATATTAATCAAACTTTTTTTAACTTGTATATTTTAGTTTACAGAATGATGAAAACTGAACAGTAATACTCCTGATTACAAGGACCGAGGAGCAGGGGGGTGCAATTTACCCTTAAAAGTGCTTATAAAAACTGACTTATTCAACATGAAAAAGTTGAGCTTCTGATGCACTTCACCTTAAATAAAATCACAACCATTAAATTACAATTATCAATTTTAAATGCATTTTTTTTAAAAAAAAAAACAATAAGTTGGCAAAAGCAAATGGTTTACGCTGGTACAGTACGAACATGTTTTGAGGAGGGAGAAGAATAACATTTTTGAAAGGTGTTGTGTTTCAAGGTGGAAGGCCAGAGAAGGAGCAGACGGCCGAGGAAGACCTGGAAAAATCAAGTGGAGGATAATATCAGGAAGATTGGTTTGAAGAAGGAGGATGCCCTTAATCGATCAAAGTGGTGAAAGGGTGTGAAGATGGACATGTCAGGAATGGGGTGAATCCGGCCACCCTCGTCAATGGGGACACAACCAGATCAAAAGTGGTCTACTACTACTACCACTTTTACCAATTCTAGAAGCTCAAATTTCAGAAATTTTCCAGGGTACCATTATCCCCAGACCCCCTAAAAAAATTACTTCGGCAGCAATCGGGATAGTGTCTCCCCAATCAAAAACCAACTCTGCAGCCTTGAATAATACCTATTATATATTTTATAACTTCGTGAAATTCATTTTAACCAGATAGATACTACAATGTTGTAGTATTACATTTTGTAACTTAATAAATAGCGTGTGTAGCTGGCAGTTTTGTGCAAAAGCAAAAAAAGTTGAAACTCGACTGTCATGCTGATTGATTGCAAACACAAAGGGACTCAGGAGGGAACAAAAGAGTTACTGGGGGGGGGGTGTGGAAGGGGAAAGGGAAAAGACCAAAAGCAATAAATAAACTTCTCACCTTAGTTTCTCAAGGTAAGAGTTAAAGGCGAACACATCTCTGGTGTGCAGTACACAATGTGCAGCATCATCTGGAGCACTTGATGCAGTACCGTATAAAACCAGGCAGTACTGGTTGGAACCATACTGAAAAATGGAAAAATAATAAAACTGAGAAACCAGTATTAAGGCACTGTATTGAAAACATTTATTACATAGAAATATAAAATTAACGAAATGAAATGATGCTTTGGTATCATTCTGACATCATTCTCAAGGTATATGTAGATATATTATTTACGTTTGAAAACCTAAGAGCTCTAAGATGAAAGTTTTACCCATGGCTTAAATGGCCTGAGTAAATGAGTACCAGTGTCTGCTGGGAGCTAGCCTGTGATGGATTAGTGTCCCATCCAGGAGAAGTCATAGATTCTCATCCGCTTAACACTACAGAAACCAGAGATAAGCACTGACTCTATGGGCCACTTGGCTCGTAAAAAAATTACCTAGCTTAACAAAAAATTATATATTTATATATTTACCTCACCACCAAACCCATCAGGTTCCAAAAGTGGACCATTATTGAAATCTCTGAAAATTATCACCAAAATAAAGTCAGTAGTAAGAATATTAATATATCAAATACTGCAGTTTTAGATTTGCAAGACATATTTCGACTGAACACTTATCATCTTCAGTTGGAAGTGAAAGTTACTAACAATAAATTACTATTAATTTTGACTTTTATAATTGAAGGGTCTAGTGCAAAAACAGCGTTAAGTGACTTTTGATTAAGTTCTCAACTCTCACTAGATAATCCCTGTTATCTCTTTATAACTTTTGGGAGAATTAAGCATTTTATAAATGCAAAGTCACATTGTTTTTGTACTAGACAAAAGTGACATAAAAGAGTTTTGATCAAGCTTTTATTTCTCCCTACATTATCCTCATTATCTCCTCATAACCCTTGGGAGAATTTAGCATTTCATAAAAAGTCACTTACGTTGTTTTTGCACTAGACCCTTCAAATGGCTTTTTTTTGATACCCTATTCTAAACTAATAAATAAATGTATTGAATACGCTTATTTTGTTATTAACCCTTTCAGTGCCAGTCAGTTATCAACAACCAACTTCTCCTTATATAACACATACAAAATATGACATTTGGTGATGAGAAAATGAGAATTGATTAAATAAAGCCAACTACTGAAGATTAAAAGTCAAATTCTCTCAAATTTGTTCAATGATAAGTATGGGCTCAGGTTGGGAGAATTTAAAAATACAACGGCACTGAAAGGGTTAAGAACCAGCAAAATTTTACTCAGGCTTAATGTTCTTATTTTTCAGTAATTTGAAGCTCAAAATGTTCTTATTTTGTTCTTATAAGCCATATACGCCAAACTACATAATTTTAACTTATTTTATTAGTAACTGAGTACAAAATTTGAGGGAGATATGACAATATATGTTTATTGCATTGTACAGCACAGTACAGTACATCCTTGATTATCCAGCCGTTGTGGGTATGTGGTTTTCATGGACAGGTGTGGATAATCAAAAAAGGCCAAATAATTTCAACCATGAATTGAAGAATCTAGTGCAAAAACAACATAAGTGACTTTGTATGAAATGCTAAATTCTCCCAAGGGTTATCAAGAGATAATAATAGGGATAATGTAGGAAGAGATGAGAACTTGATCAAAACTCACTTATGTCATTGTCTAGTGCAAAAACAACATGACTTTGTATGGAATGCTAATTTCTCCCAAAAGTTATGAAGAGAAAATAGGGATAATCTAGGGAGAGCTGAAAATTTCATCAAAAGTCACTTGAACGCCGTTTTTGCACTAGACCCTTCAATTTATTGCCCCATTATAAAGTTTATGTTAAAGGAAGTAAATATCATGCTAAAAAACTGTCAATCTTTGTTTGTCTTCGATTGCGCTCACGCTTTTCCAATGCAGGCTCTCACAGTGCAACTAGTGTCGAGGTGTTTGCAAGCGTTGCTTCAGACTGGTGACAAAGCCAAGTCAAGCAAGGATTGAACAGTCTGGCGTGTGAAGTGGACTACATGTATTAATTATTTTGATGGGTAGTTTGGTGACGTTTTTCATACAATTTGAACAGTTGTGGCCTGGCAGAAATGAAATTAAAATCTTCATATCAGGGTTGATAATAATAATTATTGAGCAATGCTATGGCTGGATAATCCACGGACGGTTAATCGAGAGACAGTTAATCGAGGAAATACTGTATTTGTTAAAGCTGTTGGAGTTTATTAGTATTAAAATAAGTAAGTGTGATTGCTTGCTGCATTTCACCATTGCTATAAAAGGTTTTGTTCCTCAACATTTTCAGTTCAGCCTCAGATTGTTCTTATAATTTGTTCTTATTTTTCAGGCAATTTGATCCTCACTGTTCTTAATAAATTTGTTCTTATTAAAAAAAATGTGTAGTCTTTTGAACACTGTCTGCATGCTCCAGGGCAAAATAAAGAAATAGTGTCAATTAGCAAATGAATTTTAAACAGAGGTCAGGCCGGTGAATCAAGAAAAAGTTCACGACCATCAACACTCAGTTAAACTAATTCTTAGTCCATAGAAAACTAACTAGCGGTAAACTAGTTTAAGCTGCATCGGTGTTTCTAAAGAAACAATTTGGTAATATAAATGTAAATTCTACACCGTAAAAAGAGAGAATACAACTGATGTTTCGGACATTAGTCCTTCGTTGGAGTAAAGGACCCTTTACTCCGATGAAGGACTAACGTCCAAAATGTCAGTAGTATTCTCTCTTTTTTACGGTGTAGAATTTACATTTATATTACCAAATTAATTCTTAGTCCATTTTCTTGGTCATAATATTCATCTTTGAAGATGAAGTGTGTCAGAACAGTGACAAAAACAGAACAAAAAGTTCAATCTCAGTGTGTTTAATATTAGTTCTTCGGCCTCTTGCGAGGGGGGTATTTACAGTCTAGTCGGGGTTCCTAAGATCTTGACAATGGCCAAACTAAAGCATTCGTTGACAGGGAGAATGGGAAACAATTTATCGACATCAAGTTTCATTTCAAGTGCTTTAAAAAATCATTCTCGAAATAACAAAAATGTACAATTTTTACCAGCAAAATTACTTGCAGTTTCATATACCACGTAATAATTCAAACAAACACTGTCTATGCCGCAGAAAGGAAGTCAACTTCCTCTTTGACTTTGACAAATATTGTAGTACAAAGTACTACAATAGGGTTGTAGTCATGAAATGTAAACTTAAAACTTCTCGCAATTATGATTAATAACTCGACGATGAAATCCTTAAAACGTTTAGAAATATTCCGCCCTTCGGTAAGAAATTAGGCACTCTTGCGTTAAATTGGCAGAGAAACAGAAAATAATTTGATTAAATGGGAAGTTTGCTGCTCTCAGATTAGAGGATAAAGCAACGTCAAATACTACCTATTCTTTCGCTTATTTTAAATTTTACTTTGATATAAAATGTAATTAAACGAACTCACTAGTTCTTGTAATAGCCTTTTTACATCTAGAATAATTGTTACAACTGAAATTCAAAAAAAAATAATAAAAGAAACCAAGATAAATTCTTGTTTACAAACTAGAGTGCCTCAACCGTTCACAAAGCAAACGGATAAGCGACTTCAAATTTTTATACTCTAGAGTCGTTTTAAAAACGCTTTCTCACCTCAGAAAAACAATTTAAATATTTCAATATACTTACTCGAGAGCTGGTTCGATATAGTTCTTCTTTAAAGTTTCAAAATGCTGAAGCAAATTCGTTGTTCGTTCGATAACAAATACAACATCGTTCTCGACTTCTCGAGTAGAATCTGCAGTCACCATTATTAAGGCACTTCGTTCCAGAAGTCACAAGAAAATATGGCGGACTGCTTCCTGACCTCCAGGAAGTCTTTATCCTTCTTCCATGACTGAATCAGCTTATTTCCTCCCTAAAACGGACCAAAATAAATTATCCGATGGGGAATACCTATCGCAGAGATTATAACTCAAACCTCATGAATAATTTCCCTTAAGATTTCGATTTGGAAATATTTTAACCAATCACATGGAAGCATGCAATTAGGAAACCTTACAAGGGAGGAGAGAGAGGTTTTCTTTTCTATCATCGCTGTGCGCATGCGCAGTGACAATTTTTTTTTTTTTTTTTTTTTTTTTAAATATTAGAGTGATGTTTTTTCCTTCTGGCTTGTGTTGGAGTGAGTGGCAAAGGTTAAATAAATTCCTTGCAGAATTGTTTTCCGGAAATGTTTGAAACTTAAAATTTTCAAGTTGCTGAATGTAATTACGTTCGAGAGAAGCGAGAACGCATGTACTAATCATGTCGATTTCGAGCCTATATTATACATGACATATAGAAAAAGCACGATGCCATCGTATTTCAGGGTCTTTTGGAACGAACCCTCTCTTTCATATTATCGCAGGCCAGTTTAAAGTCGCAGTGGCCTGGGTACTGTCGGGCTAAACGGCGACATGCTGCGAGAGATCCGTTGCTCGATGCCATCGCATGTCAGGGTCCTTTGGAAAGAAGCCTCGCTTTTATGTTATTGTTGGGCTAAAGGGCGATATCGTAAGAAAACTGTAATAATTTCGAACAATCCAACCAGTTAGAACGCAAACTCGGCTCTTTTTTTATTCGGCTACTTTATTCAATCAATTATTAACAAAATAGAAATGCCTCGAACGCACTTGCCTAATCTTTGATTACTACTAGTAGTAATACATAATTTCATTTATAAAAGTTCCAATATCCGTCAAATGGTCAAAGTTCAGTGTAAATAAAGGTACAATTTAAAAGTTTGTAACCACCTCTGATACCAAGAATGCCAATGCGTGAGAAATAATGATGACGTCAGCGTGAGAGCGTGCACGTAATATTGCATCGAAATACTTTAGGGCATGGTAATACGAGAAACAAAATTCCCAACTCGTCTCGTAACATTGCTGCGAAACAGTTTGAAAATCGATGCTGCGCGTTTTTCTACCGTTTTTCTAAAATTATAAAATTATTTTCAGTCTTAAGAAAGAGAAAGACGATATAAGAAGCGCGTACTGTAAATTCTTACATTTTGGAGACAGTCAACCATATTACCAACGTAATTTTTAACTCATTCTTTGCGAAGCAGAATGAGTTGTTCTGGAAAGTGGGAAAACGGTGTTAGCAGAATCTGCGTAGACGGAAACGGCCGCGTTAGCACAAATAGCGGAAGTGACGTAAGGAAATGGTATCAACCGCTGACCACGTAGTAAGCCTTATAGCAATTCACATTTTAAAAGCATTGTATTTTCTTGGACTGACATTCAGCTGTGAATGTACTGTTTTGTTTCTGCTTCAACAAATTCATGTCACCAACTCAAAAACTACTCAATATTTCCTTTCTGATAATAAGGTGGGGTGTAAGTTGAAATATCCTCCACAAGTAATCACATATTTGTCACAATTTTGTGGTATGTACGAATGAGTTAGCTCTTAGGAGCCTTTGATTCTAAACTTTTTTTATTGCTCATCTGGTCAGGCACAAGTAAAGGTAATGTAAATAAATTGCAGCTAGTTCAAAATTTCGCTGCTCGAGTAATGTATGGTAAACGAAAGTACGATCATGTAACTCCTACACTGAAACAATTAAAATTTTTACCAATATCTAAACTTTTATATCTTAGAGACGCTGTTTTTATGTTCAGATGTATGAAGGGTTTTGCTCCCGAGTATTTGTCGTCTATGTTTATCTTGAGACCTGAGATTCATAATTGATGCACACGGAACAGTGACAAGCTACAGATCCCAATTATGCAATGTGTAGAACTAAGTTAGCTCAACAGTTGTTCTCTTATAGAGCAGTTGACATTAGTAACTCTATACCCAAAAGTATAAATATATTGCTAAGATAAATTCAGTAAAACTCTTTAAAACACCCTTAAGAGTAGTCTTTTAACTGAATGGTTAGCTTATTAGTTCTATTAAGTAGTAATAATAATAATTAAAATAAGTTTTCAATGTAATTTTGTATTTAAATTTGTAAATAGTGAATTTCTTAGTTTATGTTAGCTTAAGTTTAGTTCTTGTGTAAATTGGATCTGAAAATCCCTCTTCAGGGGTATCAATAAAGTTTTGTATTGTATTGAAATGAAGCACGGTAGAATCCATGGGCCTTACTGTGTCGAAACCTTTTCATTTTAATCGTTCGTATATGATACTATCTACCAAAAACTAAGAGACTTAAAAAAATATCCTGATCATTAGCGCGTACTGATTTTTTTCCAGCTTATTGACTTTTATTTTTTGAGTTGATTCAATTTTTTAGTTAGAGAAATATATGACGAAAACGTCGAAAAAAGTTTTCTCTGTTTCGAAACAATAAACATATTGATAACCTGTGAGCCGGCAATATATTGCGATATAATGCAATGCTTTAAGGTTTGAAAATATACCTTTCCCACTCTGCTTTGCTTTTGGCCTAAACTATCGCAGTAATGCCCTGGACTTAAGAGAACACAACGAGCTTAACCGTGGCTAATTTGGCAGATCCAGGATTTTATTGATGGTCCGCCAAAGTACCCCCGTTTGAGCTTGTTTTGCTCTCTTTGGAAAGTGAAAAAGGTTTTCGTTTCTGCTGCGATGGAAAACTGAAAGGTGTCCGCAAGACTGTACAATGTAGCGTTCTTACCCATACCCAAAAAGGGTGACTTACAGATGTGCAAAGACTATGCAGGACGATTGCTCTTGTAACTCACGGAAGCAAATTTCTGTACCGTATTTCTTCTTTTAAACGGCGCCCTCAAATAAACAACGCCCTCTAATAAATGCCGAATTTTAGAGTTACATAAAAACCGGAAATAAACGCTATCATCTAATGAACGCTGCACTTTGATAAACGCCACGTGAAAAAAATGCTGCGTAATCAGTATACACTCTTTTTTTTTATAAGAACCTTTTTTATAAGAACATGAGGCTGAAAATCGCCAAAAATTTAAGAACATGTTA
>JAOBBB020028779.1:7500-15245 GCA_025331005.2 Zoanthus gigantus | reverse complement strand
GAGAAAAGTCGGAACAGACGTTGGAGTCACTGAGAATCGAACTGGGGACCTCCAGCACAGAAGGCAGCGCACTTACCGACTGTGCTACACGCCTGCTCCTAATCACAGATTGATTATTTTGACTCGTGATTCACTGACCCATTAAAACTTCAATCTCGGTTTCGTTACGCCCGAGGCCACGCTAGAGTGAAGTCAGTGGCACTTTCTTTTTTAAAGTCGGGTTTAGCGTTGGCAGCAGCAGTTTGAATTGAGATGAACTTGGCTTTATTACCCAACAGACACTTGATTTTCTGTTCCTGGACTGTAACTTCTAGTGTTTTATGTTGAACCCTAAGATGAAACAGAAATCATTCGGTTACTATAGGAACATACTACACATGTTTTATAAAGATTTCAAAAAGAGATTTTGAATCTAATTTAACATTATCGCGATAGGCAATAAGTAACTTTGGAGATCGTGCAGAATGAAGCTGTAGTGCTGCGAACTGGCTTGTGGTGATGTTAAGTAAAGCAAATGTTTGGTTCGCTTAGTGCATGTCTAGGGCAAAGAGATACTACGGACCAGAATAACTTTTATATTCTAATCTTTTCCCCGCGCTCAACCGAATATAAAATATTTATCATGAAATACTTTAAAACCACTTATCAGGTTTGTTTCCACCCATGACGCATGCACTATTATCTATTTTTTATTCTACTAATTTATAAATATACAATAACAGTGCTGTAACGATCAACAAGGTCTGCTATAAAAATTATAGCATACAAAACACAGTTTTGGCGAAATTCGCTACTTTTAAGAATGTCAGACCAAATTTAATTCCGATCATTGGGTATTTAATTTCGTGTTTTATGAACTGAAGGAGGAGAATGAATAAAGCGTTTTCACCTGACGTCATAGCAGCCATGTTGGTGTACTCTTAACAAAAGAATTTTGATTATTTCTTTTGTTTGGGACACCAACATGGCCGCTATGTCTATTGTCATTTGTGTCTCTTGGGATTGTGTGAAAACGCTCTATCCGTTAGTAAATAGTAAATTCTGAAGAAATATCTAATATAACATATTTATAACATATTATAAACTTAACAGGGAACAAACAGCACTATCAATAACTAGCCTTCCTCACACGTTTAAAAGATAAAGTCACGTTTTAAATTTACACTAAAATGTGCGCATAATGAAGTCATACATCCGATGAATATTTCAATGAATGCGGTAATTTAGGATATTAAAATCTTTTTCCCCATTAAACTCACGAAACAACATCATTTACAACCTGTATACTGCCGTCTTTATCCAAAACCTCAGCAACAGGAGTTGATTCGATAAACTGAACAAACCCTGAAAGGATTAACAAGCTCTTATTAGCACATTTTCTGAGACATTATGCAGTATTCCTCAACACAAAAGATTTTTGCCATAAAAAATTTGGCAACTTAATATATAGAATATTATAACAAAACGAAAAATCTTACTAAAATAAATATATCATTATTTACCTAAGTTATCAACAATCAACATGGATGCATATCCTTGTATCTGCAAACGTTCTTGTTCCTTTTAGAATGAAATTAGATTTGCTTTCTCAAGATGACATTTAAAAGTCCTCATTTCCTTAATCACCATGTTTTCCTAAATTATTAATCATAAATATTCATCAACCCCATTCTTAATATCACCCATAATCATAATTAATCATCTTATAAATCATCACGAATCGATTATCGAATGGATTCCTTCAATGTGTTGTTTTCAATGTGCAATATGACTGCACAGCGGTACTCCATCAACGTACGAGCTACTGTACTCCATCAGTCTCATCTGCTTCATATTCGTGCTCTTTGTCAGTAGTATCCTCTGAGTCATCCTTACTCTTAAGATGAAAATGCAGCACGGTTGATTTTATTAGCGTGCGGCATTTCGTAGTTGAGTATCTAACTGGGTTTATAACTGGGGGGAAGGTAACTACCGGGAGGAAATTTCTATTAGCAGATAGGTGGGCTAATAATCGGGAAAGAAGGGCTTATCACCATCGTCGTCATCATCATCATCATTATCATCATCACCATCATCACCATCATCATCATCATCATCATCATCATCACCATCATCATCATCACCATCATCATCATCATCACCATCATCAACACATCATCTTAGTCATCACCATTATCACTACCACTATCAACAACATCATTAATAATCATCAGTTACCATCACTAACTGTAGTCAAAAGTGATTAATGATCATGGAGCGAGCCTCGTCAGTTATCATCGTCATCGTCACTAATGTATAACATAGTCAATCATCATTGTAAATCACCACTCATCAATACCTACCGTGTGTGCCACTTGTAGCAAGCACTTTGTAAGGAGTCAGCTTGAGATCCAGGTTCTCCTTCATCAGCAGCTGTAACCGTAAAATCAAAGGCATTTTTGGTGTTACAGCTGAACCTCAATTATCCGGACTATTCGATTATCAGGACTTCGATTATCCGGACTATTTGATTATCAGGACTTCGATTATCCGGACTATTCGATTACCTGGACTTTTTTCTCTGGTTCCGTTTTTTAATGAATATTAATTAGTTGTCATCTTGAAAACTTGTAGTTACAAATAGACCAATTAAATCCTTTTAAAAGACTGTTGAAACAGCATATTATCTTTGTTCGGAAAAGAGACGAGAAGTTTTTGAAGCATGCTTGAACATTTTAGAGTGTAATGAATATCTGAACAAAAACCGAATATTTGTAAATAGATAAAGAGTGTGTAAATTTAATGATTAAAATGTTTCTTTGCTGTTCACATGTTATTTACGTTTGTATCTCATTAATATTCATTTTTCGATTATTCGGACTCTCGATTATCCGGACTATTTGCTGAGGTTCCGATGAGTCCGGATAATCGAGGTTTGACTGTATAACTACGACATTTTAACCTCATCTAGAGTTTGATGGTTAATCTCAGTGGTTAGATTAAGTTGACAGCCATTAAACATTTCTACATTGTCATCATTTACAAATGGGATATAAACCAAGTTATATTATCTCGCTTCACACTCAATACACAGATGAGCAGCAGATACATAAATAAAAAAAGATCAGATAGAAACAGATGTTATTTCATAACTCGGATTTTAAATCGTTATCGCAAATGAATCCTGCTGGAGACTTTTTTTAAAATCGTGTTTATATTTTCTCTTAAAAACACATTTGTTAAAAACCCGTCTTTAGTGTCGTGTTGCTCTGACGAAGGGCTAATAACATAAAAGTCAGCTTTGTGCTTTCCCACAGGCGATTATTAAACTTTTTAATCAAGAGTTGATAAAACTCCTAGTTTAGTTGTTCTTCAGTAGCTTAAAGGGCCCTTTACTTTGAATTTCCAAAACTGTCAATATATATCGAATATAACTGTGTTGCACATGCGTCCTTGTAATGACACAGCCACTAAATAGGGCACTATGGCCCCGCGGGTCAGAGGGACTAAGCCCGTACTAAAACCCTTAAAAAAAGAGTGAGCCTGAATGTTTTTAAGGGTTTTATTGGCCCAATTTAGTGGCTGTGTCGTTACCACAACACAGTTATATTCAATATTCCAGCCACATCCCACAAGCATAACGATAATAGATAGCTGACAAGGCAAAAAATTGCCAAATTGGCAATAATACATCTTATTACATTATAATAAAAAAAAACTCACTTCTGATTGCATAACTTGTACTGCGAATTCATAAAAAGGTTATAATTATGAAGTGCAATTTATGGAGCTTGTTATGGAAATTACCCGCAAGCGCCAAATAAAAAATGCGGAAGTCGCTTTTACTTTGTCAAACCAAAACCATGTTAACAAAGAAAATGCAATAAATTAAAAATTGCTTAGAAAGCTACACAGTCCTGGTTAAAGGCTTGACAAAAAATGGGCAATTGAACGAAAAGGCAACGAGTACGAACAACACCAGCTTAGTATTCATTGCTCTATTACTCATGGGGCTGGGGGGAGTTGTTTTAACCCCCTCTCCCCACTCCTGAATTTTTTTGACTTTTCCTAAAATTTATCCAAGTATAGAATGCTAAAAAATATTATTCAAACAAGTTTTGCTGATGTTCTGAACGGGTGTTGTAAAATTTACTTGCTGTTTTTGAAATTTCTACTTTGCAAGTTTTATTATATTATTTATCTTTATTGATATATGTATATGTTACCTAATAGAAAAGATCCGAAAACGATATGTTAAAATTTGTTGCCTAACAACTGTTGATATGCCCTTTTAATAACCGTTGCTCAGGTAGCCAATAATGATGGTTTTTAGTGTTGTTGATATCGGCAGAGATGATGGAATCAGCAAAACTTTTTATTCACAAATATCAACAGAATTTGAGCTGGAACAATTGAGCCAAATGATTTATAATAATAAGTGGATGACAGCGAGTTTCTGCCGATGTCAGCATTTCTAAATTTGATTTAAATAATAATACAACACTAGCTTCTACAAAAATAGTACTCCAACAAGTGCTTCAACGATGATAAATTTTAATGATCATCGTTGTTTGTCAACTTTTCTTATACTTCTTTTATAACTTTATTGACTAGTTTTGTTGATACTAACGATACAGTCAGTTGTACACGGGCTTTAATACAGCATTTTTACTTTAATTTAAGAGTTTTTCAAGGTTCAGAAAATTGCTTTGAACTTAACAATAAATAGAAAATGTTGTTGATTTTAAGACAATTTGATGATGCCTCCAAAAATGCGCTGACGTCAGCTAAACTACGTACTTTGATGTTTGTTTGGCGATGTTGAGTATCCTTGACAAGTTTCATCGACATCTCCTTAGTGGTCACGAATAATCCGGGCGGGGCTGAAACAATCCCCCCCACCCCTCCCCCCTCCCCTTTCTCCTTCCTCCTTAACTGTTACGGAGCTAGGTCCGTAAACGCCCAGTGATTTTAGGGTTAAAGCGCTTTCTGCTTTTGTAATTTTGAGAGCTTTCACAACATCACCCGCACCAATAAATCACCAAATGCACTCGTCTTCTTATGATTTCCTTTATTTATCCAACAAGCGTATGTGGAATAACTGTTTTATAGATTTTATTACACTTTGACATCTTGAGAAATTAGAATTTTGAGCAAATTTTTAATTAGATTAAAACAATTTTCAGCTTGAAGTAAATTCTATAAGAGGTCATACCAAGTATATGCTTATAAGCGAATTTGAGTCAACCAATCGTAACTCCAAAAGTACAATATCTAAGGTTGAAAATGTTTAAAATAGGGTTAGCTTAGACCGTTTACTTCTTGACCATGAATAGGTGAGAGACAAGTTAAAGTCTTAAAGTATTAAAAACATTAATACTAACTGGCCTGAGACTTGGAAGTGAATGGCAATCGTAGCTAATATTTGCCAAATCGGACACATATCAAACACAAGTCCTCCAACTAACTACCAAGGTGATGTGGCTTAGTAACCGAACCTGCTTTTATTACAGTCAACTCGTTTTCTAATCGCGCATACATGTTAACTTTAGGAGTGCTGCCATTTTGTTGGCATAACTTTTGAAGTACATTCTCAGGTTTTAATGAACTTAATAATATCGTTTCCGAAGCCGTAAATACGTACCAATCATTATGCTTGTAAGTATTGCTTAGCTGATGCCGTCTCGACCAAATACATGTACATCCTTAAACTAAACACGCCTAATCGTGTCTATATTCTTGATATATATGCTTAGAATTGCTGCTGGGTTTAAGCTGGTGTCCTATCGACTAAATACACATACATATTACTAAATACGCCTTTTTAGCTCATTCATGCGCGCGCATGCGCAAGCAATGAATGAGTATCATTGGGGTGAAATGTCGACGGAAGTGGTTGTAGACGGAAGTTTGTGGACGGAAGTTGTGGACCGTAGACGGAAATGAAAGTGTCCTGCGAGCATGGATACATGGTGCTCGGACCTAGGTCGAGGCCCGCACTGACCTTTTTTTATTTATTTATTTCTTTTCTTTTTTTTTTTTTTTTACTTATGATTGCCTATAATGCCTTTTTCTTACTTAGTAATACAATTTAATATTAAAACATTTGAAAAAATTTATGATTTAATCATTAGACTGTTTAATATTATTGTCCATTACATGAATGAGCGCTGGCTCTAAGAGCCCTTTGATTTGTATTTATATTTTTGATGCGTTTATTGCCTATTCTTATTACTTAGAATTCCAGCAGCTGGGCTTGAACTCCGCGACAAAGCTACGGGGAGATATCGTTGCTTGCAGAAAGTTGATGACAACTTCTTCGTGTTCTCCAGTTCCCAGAAGATCTCGTTTCCTCTTCAAGTGCGCATAACATCTATCTCTGGTCAGAGGATAGCAACAACAATTCCAAAAATCGAAAATAACAAGCATATCGAGAGTGGAGTTCAGTTTGGTGGGGTTCACAAAGGATGTAAGCTTTTTAAGTTCACGTTGCTCTATTCTTTTATCAAGTTCATCAGTTGTCCTAACTATCCCGCGTTTAAAAGTTAGTATCAAGTTTTGAAAGTTTCTCTACACAGGCGGATCCAGGGGAGGTGAAAAGGGTGAATTTTCACCCCTCTTTTCTGAGCCCCCTTCTTTCTTTTTTTCTTATCTCTCAAATATTTAAATAATATTTGATTTCTCTGATGCCTTTTTTTTGACGTGGAGAATGTGCATAAGCGATGATTGATAAAGTCTACCAATTAATTAATTTATTTTGAGCCCACAAACCCACTGTCCAGCATGTAATTCACAAAACGCCTCGTTTCCATGCTTTAGCGACGTTGCGTTGTCGTCGTCCTTGTCTGCAGTCTCTGCCATTCCGAGGTACTACTGTTTAGTTTGCTCCGTCCACGATGCAGCGCTCGATAGCTGGCTTTTTTACAAAGAAACGGTGAGTAAAATAGTTATTGCATTAAATTGATTTCATTATAATTCAACAACTTCATATTAATGTTATTTTTTTAGAGTAACAGAAACACAAACTGAAAGAGACGAGAACATCTCAACCGAAGGCGAGCCTCCTGCTAAAGCTAGTAGAGCACGGTAAAAAGGAGAAAATGTGTTATATATTGCACTATTTTTATTTATTTAAAATTGGCTTGCTGCCCTACAGCAGCTTATTATATAACATCATTTTCCCGTTGACAGACTTTCAGAGACTGAGTCTGGGACTTCAAGTCAACAACAAAGCAAACCTGTACTATAATAGTTCAATCAAGAAAATCATTTATAAAATACTTATTACTTATAATATTGTAACATTATTTTCTTCTTATCAAACAAAGAACGCCAAGACATTGCTGTTGAGCAGCGACAAGTGAATTCAGGTTAGCCGCGTTTATTTGATTGCGAATATTGTTTTTCGAATGCTGGATTCCGATAGTTTTATTTAACCATATGTTTGATAAATCTGTATTGCATATGAGTTTAGTCTGGTGAATGGACATGTAAATGTATTAGCTTTATGATATTATTATTTAAAATGTTTGCAGCAAAGATTTACATCGTTTTTGTTGCGTCTATTTATTGAAAAATTCGCGTCACCAATGATCACCTTTTTCCTATATTTCATAGAAAACTCTAATCAAGGGGAAGATCAAGGTCCACTAATAGCGCCATACGATGTCAGCAAAATAATCGACCATAAATTTGTTGAAACTCTAAGCGATGCCGAAAAATTGCAGCTCCTTGAAAAAAGCTGCGACCACCGCCTACATCCACTC
>JAOBBB020028779.1:0-5000 GCA_025331005.2 Zoanthus gigantus | reverse complement strand
TTTTTCTATAGGGAATAAAGGAATACTGTTTAGAAATAATTTCGTTAGTTCTGTTGTTTGTTTGCTTTGTAAACGTTTGAGTTATAAAGATTTTCAAAACTTGCTGCTAGGCTGGGTGGCAAAACGCTTAATGAGCTCATATAAACACTGTAAAATTTTGAGTTTTCAAAGCCGCGCCAAATACGTGTTATTTGAGATATCGGACTCAAAATCGCTGGAGAGCTTAGTGTTATCTTGTTCTTCCAATATTCAGAACATTTTGTCTTGCTGGGTGATTGGATCACAGTTCATAGCCAAATACAAACAAATAACGTCACAAAAGATTCGCCTAAATTTAATGCATTGAAGCAAATGACAAAAGGTTAACTCAAACCATCAGCTTTGTACTTTCCACTCGGCAGTGATCAAACTTTTCAACCTAGAGTTGAAAGAACGTGCACAAACTGTTATTTCAGTTAGATATAAAACAAATGATACAAAAATGAAAGGGACTATGTAGTCAAAGCTAACAATGAACAGCCTCAAAGAAAAATTTTGGTTCTTCAAGAGAACCAACAGCATAATTATAGTTCAGATATAGAACTTTCTTTGACAGTTTAGGATGGTCCGTGTATTTTGCGGCTATTTTAGAAATCGACAAAATTGAAAAATTCTTTACTAAAACCGTCACAAGTTGAAACTTAGTTAAACAATGGAACTATTGCCTATTGGTCAAAATATCTCCAGAATGTTAAGACATGCAACACAAACATGATCTTAACAGTCAGATGAATTGTGGGCATTGCAATCAAGTTCGTCAACCCGCGGACAATGAAGAACAAAAAAACGATAAATTTTTTAATTCAAACATACAAGCTTATATGTGTATTGTTTCTTCCCACGATTCTCCGGCGTTGTGGGCAAGAATTACTCAATAATTGGAATTGTTATTGTAAAAGTATTGGCTTAACGCGAACAGACCATTTTAGATATATAAAACAAAACAACTTCGGACCGCGAAGTATGTCAAAAGAAATTCCAGTTGGCATTGGCGAAAGAATAATTCATTTCTTTTGTTTTATTCCCCTACGCCTTGAACACAAGCTGAATTTTAATATATCGAAATTGGTCTATTGATTTGCAAACCGGTTCAAATAAAACCTTGGCTTCTCTTGGCCGAGTGCAAAAGAAAGGGCCCTGGGGATAAAGTCTAATGATTGGTCGGTCGGTTGAGAGGCAGAGGCCTTTTGATTACATGAAGACATAATAATAATAATAATAATAATAATAATAATAATAATAATAATAATAATAATAACTTTATTTAAACACGAGACATTGATGCGCAAAAAGATGCTCGTTACAAAAATGTAAGTGTATTTCATTCCATTCCAGACATCCAAGCCATAAAAAGATTTCTTTACTTTGATTGCGATTCTTTACTTAGGCTTTCATTTGTCTATCGTATTCGTAGTGCTACTGCCATTCTATGCTAAAATGAACTCAACGTTATTAGTCGTTCTATACACTCTTAAAGAACGCAGAGAAAATTTTAAAAAGGAATTATTGAACATTAATGTCAATTTTAAAAATTTTATAAAACTTTTTTTTATTATTCTCGGGTTTCACTAAGTCCCACGAGGATATAACACAATGGCAGATGGAGGTCAAATAATGAGATTCAAACTTGATTCTAATGATATTCTTTTGTATAACTGACCACCATGTGCGATGAACTAGAACCTTATGAAACCCACCAATAGCAAGTGCGTTTCTGACTGGAACTCGCGCTCTCATTGGCTAAATCGAGGTCACGTGGATGACTTCTAAACAAATGTTTCCCGGCTGGTCAACATCTCGAAAACTATTGACCATGCAGCCGGTGAACGTAACATTGCTGTCGCACTTCACGTTTGAGAGCGGGAAAAATTAATAATTGTGGTTTATTTTGTTTATGCGATGTAACAAATTACTTAATGACTGCTCCCGGCTGGGGAAACATCTGTTTTATTTCCATCGAATCTCGATGTTTCCCGAGACGAAACAGATGTTTCCCCAGGGAGCAGTCATTAAGTGTATATTGTTACCCGGCACTGACAAACATCTCAAAATGCAGAGAATGGGAATTTCCTGTTTATTAACAAAAAAAACTTAACACGCCGCTTAGCCATTAGTTTTTCTCTGAATGATCGACTTGCTAAACATTCATAAGTTTTTCCCTGAATAATTTTTAGTTAGTTTGTTTGTTTGTTTATTTTTATGGCGAATTATACAACACTTCAAGAAGTATACTGAGCAGCCCTTGAAACTATTGAAATTTTCTCTGTTACTTAAAATAAACTAGAAGTACAACAAGATCTTCATATTTTATGACCATAAGGCTGAAAGAACTTTGTCAATATATTCAAATTTAATGCTAGTCACTAGAATTGACATCTTGCTCATTTTTGACTTGAAAGTCAGAAGACACCAATTTAGGAAGGAACTGGTTCCAAAACGCTGATTCTTTAATCCGATAGTTCTTTCCAGTTTTCCATTCCAGATCAATTTGAAGAAACGTGCGGTTTTCATTGGTATATTTTGGCCAAGTAACAAAGTCATGGCCATCTTCTTGATGGTTTGGATCACTGTAAATAAAAATAGAATAAATTAAATATTAATTATTTTGTAAGAACTTTTACGTATTGGCATATTTACGTTTCTAATACGTTATAAATTCAATAAAAGAGACTGTTTTTTCTTACATATACTTTTATGATCCATTATCAAGTGAATAGCGATTTGATTAAAACTAAAAGACAGTTGGTTCTCGAACTGGAAGCTAGTTTATCATTAAAAAGAACTGGAAGTGCTGTAAGTTCTGATACAATACAAAAAAGGGAGAAATACTTCCAGAAACATTGTTCAACTGTGGCAATTGATCATCAAGGGTGACAAACCTTAATAAGAAAAAATAAATAATTGAAAACAAAGCCGCTTTTCTTTTTAAAAATGCTGACAATGCAGCTTCCTTGTTTCTTGTGCATTGACAACTTTCGTGCTTCTTATGTTGACGGCATCCCTTTCGATATTTGCACTGCCATATTCGCTGATAGTCTGCCCTGCAAAGAAATCACGTGGTCGAATCTAACCAATAGTGGTGAGTGATTTGATGGTTAAAATAATTGTTTAACCATAAGACATACTGAATAGTATTTATACCTCCGAAACGTCACACTGCTTTCTAACAAACATTGATGTAACTTTAACTCATCATTAAATTCATGAATATATACTTATATCTCACAACCTTGCTCCCAGAGCTTTTCGCCAAGAAGAGGGCGGGTGGAAAAGCCCTGGGTACAAGGTTGTTCATTTCATGCTTCTCATCTTTTGAAACTGCTTAAATCGCGTAATTAACCGTCTAACAATCATTCATAACGTGCTTTGTTTTTATCTAACAGTACTAATATTAATTTAAAACTAAATATTAACTGCAATAGCATACCCATATTTGGCGAAGTTTGTCCATAGCTTCATTACAAACCTACTGAGCCCTTTTTCGACATCTGTAAATCCAGCGGTCAGCGGTATACTAGAAATTTTCTTTATGGGTGCTCCCAAAGTGTACGGCAGATCGTCAGCATGATTGACGCCAACCCAAGGGGGGTACACAGAGTATTTTGACCGATGATTGAAGATATAGAAATAGCCCGGGACTCCGGCTGCTGCATATGCTTCAAGATTCAGCGCAACTGGAGCTATTGCAAATTTGTCTCCCCACATTGTCGTTAATTGTCTTCTTACCACTTTGGGTGACTTGAACACTCCGTGGTTAGTGTACTCATACACAATGGCTTCTTTCACAAGTTTATTGTCACCAAAATCCAGATCACGAGCTGAATATACAAATGATCTGAAAAAATCTTCAGTATACATTGATAAAGGTATGTCTTTGAGAAACATATCTGTCAACATCGAACCCTCATCTGAGGTAATGCCAAATATGGTTGGTACTTTGTAGAATTTTTGCTGTTGAAGTAAATTTCTCGGCAGATCCACGAGGTATGTCCCATCAACAACTGGGGAGACTGTTACAAACATATCTTGGTTTTGAGTCGCTATTAGCTTCGTCTGAGCGGCTACTACATCTTCGTGGCTCCTTGATCTAATGCAGTCAAGAATTGGACAGTCAATGGAGCAATCTAAAAGTCCGAGAAAATATTTGGCGGGGTTTTTGCTTCTAATTTTGTAGCAAGTTGGAACTGAATTCGCTGCTCCACTCTGTGCAATCGCTCCACGAAACAGGTTCTTACTTTGTGGCATTAGTAGTAGCATCGCAACACTAATCCCCCCTGCGCTTTGACCAAATATAGTAACTTTTAAAGGATCTCCTCCAAATGCTGCAATATTCTTCTGAACCCACTTCAGTGATTCCAGTTGATCCATCAAACCGTAGTTTCCTTTTATGGTTGATCCGGGAACGTTGAAGAATCCTAAAGCACCTAAACGGTATTGGACAGCAACAACTATCACGTCATTCAAAGAGGATAAAACTGACAAATCATCGCCTGCGCCCATTGTATGGAAACCTCCTCCATGTATATAAACCAACACAGCTAACTTTTCCTTCTCAGTGCTGAACGGCGTGAATACATTAAGAAAAAGACAATCCTCGCTTGTTTTAACTGAAATTTTGATAGAACAATTTTAGAAATGAAAAAAGCAAACAAATGTCTTATAATTAGTAAACAAATTATCATTTATATACCAGTTGTTATAATATAGAAAGGACACTACGCGCGATCTGATGGGTAAAAATCTTATGTTTTACCAGAGTATATAACATAGTAAAAGCGTGCAAACGAGTGTTTTCAGCATGTTTCAATTGTTCTCAAACGCCGGGAGTGGTTTATCACAGTCTGATACACGAGTTAGACTTCTTCATTTGCTTTATAATATAGATTCTTCATTTGCTTTATAATATAGATTCTTCATTTGCTTTATAATATAGATTCTTCATTTGCTTTATAATATAGATT
>JAOBBB020028701.1:0-15247 GCA_025331005.2 Zoanthus gigantus | reverse complement strand
GCCAACTACTGAAGATTAAAAGTCAAATTCTCTCAAATTTGTTCAATGAAAAGTATGGGCTCAGGTTGGGAGAATTTGAAAATACAACTGGCACTGAAAGGGTTAACAAATGCATTATCTCGGGAACAAAACACTAAATGTGGAGTTTTTCTGCTTTATTTATTAAACTAAATGTTTTATATTTGTTAGAAACCTACATCATTAAGCCTAGTCTGTTTTAGTCTTCTTAAAAGGTTTGAGAACAACTAGAATTCACAAATATAAAATTCAAAGTACACATTTACTTAAATATTTTAAATGCTTAAAATATCTAAGACAGCTAGCAAGTTTCATTATAGGACATAGACTTAAATGCAGATTAAAACAAATATATAAACACTTAAGATATTGCTTTTCTCCTTCACGACTAAGTTAATTATAGTACATTTAACAAGTTTCTTGTGGTCTTTCTTGAACACCAATCTAGATCTAATACAGTGTATAGTGTTATACTAAAAACAGAACAGTCACACATTAACTAAACACAACTAGTGATTGAAAAATGAACTGGTTATCATATTTTATGTGTGGTTGTTAAAAGCTACTTTCAAAATATCATTTGTAATATAAGTCATTTTTATCTGCTGCTGGATCATTGCCAATTCTACATTCTGATTGGTAACTTTGCAAGGGGTTTATTTTTAATGGTAGCACTCTACTAGTGGACTATTGCAGCTCCTGCAGTCTGATTAATTACTCTACTCATCATCTTTTCTCAATATTCCTCTCAAAGTGAAAAACAAGTGTTTTTGTTTTAAATAAATAGATTCTAAATAAGTATTATTGCTGTTCTGTCTGATTATTTAAGCAATACAAAAACAATTGGATCTGTTTGCTAAATGGACTTCAAGTTGATAACCTGTTCTTGCTTTAGCCTTTTTGGCTATTATTGATGACAGTTTAGATCTTTGTCCTTCAAGTCTAATTATTAAAGAGCCCCAGGTTTAAATTAGCTTGCAGCCCATAAAGCTTCTACAGGCCTAAATGTTTTGTACTAAATCTAATAATCATTCAAAAAAATGAAATAACTTATCAATAAAATAATTCCTGCAACAGCAGTGTAGTGAGAGTAAATAACAAGATTGACCTAAAGGTTAGGATTTTATCACTATAAATATGCAACATAATGACTGCAACAAAGATGGCAGCAGCAAATGTCAAACTACTGACCATACAAAGGGCTCATAGGCCACAGGTAACCCATACAATAATAATAACAAATCTGTGTAAATGTTTATAGTTAAGGGCAGTCATTTACTATGACAAGCCGAACAGTATTTCAAATAATTCTTGATTTTTTTTCTATCACTTTGCAGTGTAATGTTTTTATGAGCACTTTGTCTCAGCACTGTTACTTGTGAACACATTTTAGTACATCTGTCAACTTTCTGCATATTTCAGATATTGCTTTAATAAGCATAAAGAAAACTTGTCAAGCTTCCTTGCAAATCATTGGTGCTTGCAAAACTTCTCTGTGACTTACTTTGCTGTTGTATTTATGCAATTGAGTCAATCGGGTTTGTGTTTGTGGGAGTTGTTGGGCTGATTGATCCATTTGATTTAGCAGCCTCAGAGGAGCACGATTCTGGAGATCTGTTTTCATCAACAATATTCTTTGTGTTTCGAATATTACAAGGAGTATGTTGTTTAAGCATTGTTTCCAATTGTTCTTTCTGTGCTTTAAGTGCAGCGATTTCAGTTTCTAAACTGTTGTTGGAATCAATTACGCTCTCAGATTCCTGTGAAAATGAGATGAAGACAGTTTTTCTTAAAAACACTATACATTAACCATTTTTTATTCATAGCTTCAAGCTTAAATAGTCTTAAAATTTTGTTAATATATGCTTGATTTAGTTTGAATTGCCATTTATTTTATTTTGATATGTGAATATGTTCTGATTACCAAAAGTGAGATTTTTTTAATGAAAGTGAAAATGTGGCCAAGTCATCTAATTTATGAGAAATAGCACCTCTGAGACTATACTGCTGACCATTAAACAGGGACTGCAATGTAAGTTTCAAATTAGGGAGTGATCACTATCTTAAATGCTACAGAGGTGAATTTTCTAGCAGGGTTCGGGGACATGCTCTTCCAAAATCTAAACTCTTAGAATCACTAAAAGGTCATACATTTATTTAAGTTAAAATGCAATATAAACATTTGTTTTAACTTGTGATATATAACTGCATTTAGTTTGTAATCTTGCCGTTGCTATAACAGCAACAGCCTTTATCAAACTATATGGTGTCAAAGTACATTGTTGCATGGCATTTAAGACCTGTCTACACAAGCAATTTTTATGTAACAATTTTTATGTGACAATTTTTTTCTCTCGTGTAGACGAACAAAACTGAACAATTTTTGTATGACAATTTTTTTTGCTGAAAAACTCACGTGTTAGTTTTTATGTGGCAAATTAAAATCGTCACGCAGAAAATTGTCCGTGTAGTAGAGACAACACATAAAATTGGCAATTTTTTTATGACATCCATAGATCCCAGCCTCCAATCTTTTGTTTTCAAATAAAAATTGCTCGTGTAGACGGGGCTTTACTAACTCGCATGGACCACATTAGCACTGCAATGGTATTGCAAAGTTCTGGGTTCGAATCCAGTTACGTCCTTATTTCTTGTTTACACTTTTGCATCATACAACAACAACAACAACAACAACAACTTTATTTAGTCCACAGATGCTACAAAATTATTACAGTATATAAATAGTTTCTACAATTGCAAAATAAAGAGGATCACGGCCACTTAAAAATAGCTGAAGCTAGTTCAGTTATGTAGTCAAGTTAAGTCATAACCAAGGGCAAGGACGTTGTTATGAAACAAAAATACAGTGAATATTAGTGAACGTGCTTATAAGGACAACAATATGATAATGGCCTTCCCGTAATTTTTAAAACTAAATAAGTAATAACGCAATACGTGAGAACTCGAACGTATTTTTAAGAGTACGCAAAACAACCAAAACTATTTCTTTCATTAATGACGTTTTTTTTACGACCACTTACTTCGGTAAGAAATTGCAAGTGTTCTTTCCGTCTCTGTCTACACCTATAGGCTGCGACCTTATTGCGTTCTCTTCGCAGTCTTCGCTTTTCTTCCTCTTCAGGTGACAGCTGAAAGATTTATAGTTTTGTAACATTAAAGTTATTATGCTGAAGATTCTCTCAATGCGAACTAAAAAAGTTATTATAAATATCATTTTTATTGTTTTTCTGGAAGCCAACAATTTACCGTATTTCTATTATTATTTTTTCAAGAAAGCACGGATAAGCCATTCTAGTAACAAGCAATTGACGAATAATTTATCTGGAATTTTCCTTACAAATTCCGTGCCCCGTCCTTACCTGCTCAAGTTTTGGTTTCTTGGTGTCTAGATTCGGCATTTCTTCGAGTCCTTTCGCTACTCTTCGGGAGCGAATCACATTGCGTAGCTCTAATCGAACGTCGTCGTTAGCATGTTTCGTTTGGTTCGTTGGGGTCTGGGGGTTAGAGATATCGGAGAACGTTGCAGCGTCTTCGCTGGAGCCCTATCAAATAAACAATAGTTTCAAACTTTCTGGAAATAAAATCCGTGGGAATTAACTTCGTTTTACTGGCTCAAGCTTCATAACAGCCGTCAGTGGAATCTGATCGACATATATAACCGATATCAAATTACGAAATAAAGCTAGATGAGTTACGCTCCACTGGATTGAAATATCAACAATGAACAAGTTTGTACATGTCATGAACTTTGAATTAGGCATTTATGAGTAACAGGGAATGAATGCCCAATTTTGGGTAAAAATTGAAGCATCGTCTTTGAATTTCTTTAGTTGTTCAGTATGCAAAAACGTATTAAATATCGACATCATGATCACATGTATGTGCTGCTGATTTTAAAAGTCAAACGCATGAATAAAATTTCGCGAAAAAAACGAATTTACATACACAATACCTTTTTTGCAACTTCTCTTTTTAAATCTTTTAAAAACATTTTCTATAAGATCTGTCTCCTACCAACAGTATTTTGGTACAAAATATTTTATAAACCAACAGAACTATTCAACATAGAAACCTTAAATTGTCAGCGAGATCATGTCAGGATTGCTCGGGAGTTCCAACGTGACATGAACATTGAATGGAACATAAAACTTACGGCGAGTTTTAAAAGAATTCAAATCAAGACAGACTGAAGGCAAAAATATATATTTAAAATAACCTTACTTACCGTTGATTCATTGTCAGAGTCATAGCGAGTTGGAACTGGCATTGCAGAAATTGCGGCCTGAGCAAGCGATTCAAGCGTTGGTTCTTGAAATGTCTTCGAATGCTTGTCCATTGATATTACGAACGCCTTGGGTTTTGTGCTTGCTTCCGAGTACATTTATACCTCTGCACGTGGGTTCAAACAAAAAAAAAGATTGTTATTCGTGTAACAATAGCACCGCCTTCGCTAAGTCACTTTTCGATTCTGGGAAGTCCCTTATTTGATTACAGCCTTATATTTCTTTCGATTTGAACGACAGTTAGTTATTCTGATCATTGCTGCTATTTCGGGAGCAGTGAGACGTCACACTAATCTTGCGCTGATTGGCTACCCTATCTATCTATTGTTTTGGTTTCCTTAGTTACATCACAAACAAATCAATAACAAATGTTGACCGGTCACGCAGTAATTATTGCTTTTTTATAAAACTTTATTCATTTATTTTGGAAAATAATGCTTCAGTTTTACTTTATATAAAGACTATTGCGGCAAACTAAATGTAGCTTTTCATTCGAAGAGGACGGGAAATAATAACAAACATTTTAAAGCGAACTAACCAGAATGAAATTAACTATTAAGTATTTAATTTTAAACATTTACGAGATTTTAGAAATTAAATCTTGGATTTTATTTCAGCGTTTTTTTAATGGAGGGGAGAATGAATAAGGAAGGTTATTTTGTCGAATCTGCTAAATGAAATCTAATCAGTTTTGAACTTCAAAAAACTCTGACTTATTTGACCGTCAGCGGGTTATGTTCAAGGATTCCCCTTTCCGCTTTGTCACGCATTGCTCACTTAAAAAAAGAGGGCAGCAGTGGTCCAGCAGTGTAACTCGTCTTTGGTCTTCACATTTCATAACAGTTTATAATACTGTACTACAATTTTGGGTTTTTCAAACTGTATTCATAACTGAAACAACTCACCCTTTTGACTTTGTATAATAGTTCTGATCAAAGATAGCCTGATGATTTCATATCTGAGGCGCTTCAATTTAATCTTGTCAGTTTAGAAACGGATTTTCTTCGAAGAAGATGGCTAAACTATTAGCATTTTAAAATCAAAACTGATCCAGATCGGACAAACTTTTCTTTTGTCACTTTAATTTTACAGTTTTATACCAAATTGCTCTGAAGAAAGGCTTAGCCTCTTACATGAACTTCTTATTCAGTATTCTTTATTGAAATGACCAGAAATTGCAATCTTGACGTACTGTGTGCTATAAAACTGTTAATGATAATGCTAATGGTGTTTTTTCAAAGAAAATATGCGCAATGATATAATATCAATGAAAATGTATCTTGCCTGGTCATAGTTTTTCAAAAAACTTCAGCGTATTCATCGGAAGTATGGCGTGGGCAAAAAATTCAAGGTCAATTACTGACCTGTTACAACAATGTCGTTAAAAGTCTAAAACAGCTCTGTTTCAGACTTCTAGAGACAGATGAGCTGGATCATTTCCGTTAAAGCCTTTTATAGATTTTAAAATGAACTTCTTAGAGTTAAAAATTTTCCCTTAAAAACATAAACTGGCTCTTTCTTAAGTAACAAGAAGCAGAACTCAATGTATCAACGTGGGTTGCACTATGCAGACATATCATTACTCGGCAAAAATGATTTTTGCCGAGTAATGAATTTAAAATATGATTTGATCGTAAAAGATATATTGTTTCTTTTTATAATTGTGTGTGCCTGTTAAAGCGTATGGTATGTTTGGGAAAATAAGAAATGAAAAGTTATCAAACTCCTGGTTACAGCCAGTAGTACAGCAGTTTTGAAGATAAACTTCTGGACAGATAGTTGCCACCACAAGCAAAACAGCAACAGAGAAATCTTGAATCTTCTGGACATTAGTTGAACCTAACTTTTAATATCATCCCTATTTTTAAAGTACTGTACGCTGTAATATAGTTAAAAAAGGAAAATATTTTTAAAATCAGTGTATTATATTATAGTTTTCTTCAGCAAATGTTTTATCACTTAAGATCGGATTAATGGGATCCGGAAACCGGGAGACTTAAAATTTAATTGTAAAACCCCAAACATTTTCATGAATAAGTCACTTTTTCAGTCCTCAAACGATGGAAAACAGGATTGTTCCTGAAAGATGCAGTTCTGTAAAGCCCGAATATCTTGAAAGCCGCCTTTAAATTTCAAAACTCACATCTTAAAATTCAAAAATATATTCACTGAATAACATTCCTACACCTTTCAACTTGCTATGATGACGTATGTTTCTAATATTAGCCACAAAAGCAGGAGCAATTCGATTTTAAAATTAAATCAAAGGCTCCTAAGAGCTAACTCATTCATCCATATAACCAGAATTGTGGTGGAAATGTGATCAGTTGTTGGAGATGTTCAAGCTACACTCCTTCTCCCATGCAACCAAAATCGAGATTGACATTAACCCTTCGGCTCCTGAACCGGCCAAAACCGGCCGGTACGCGATGTTCTGTTTTTTCTGAACCGGCCAAAACCGGCCGGCCAGAGACAGCTCAAAGTCTTGGCCTCTCACCTCCCCCCTATGGTTTAGAATTTGCTTCTATTGTTTTAACAGAATTAAACAAAGAATAGCCAATCAAATTACACCAACTGCGCATATAATTTTGTTAACACGAGGGAGAGAATGAAAGTTGAAATTTTGACTCGACGTACGCGTGTAAAATCAACATGGCGGTGGCGCGCGCTGTGTTTTCATTGAAGATTATGTTGGACTTTTCCGACAATGCAGTAAAGAAAGCAGATGTTTTTTAACGAAAATCGACAAATGTTGGTGTAAAAAAGTTTATTCTGGGTTGAAAGTGGAATTTTATTTGAATTAAGAGCGAATTGATGGAAGAAACTCGTGAAGATGACGAGTGTGAACGAACAACGGTATTTGAAAACTTGGAGATGCTGCGTTCAGTCGTACGATCTCAGGAATTTGAGTTCAGGTTCCAAATAATTATTTTATCTTTTTTGTCCTTTATTTATGAAGTTATAATGATGTGTTTTGTAAAGCTGAGAAGATGTAAATTATTTCGAGAGGACAAAACAAGCAGACAAGCAGTTTCTGCTCGAAGCACCGTGGGACAACTTAGTGAATTATGAGAAACAAAACATCTTGGTCTTCTGTGCTACGATCTGCAATTCTTTTCACCTTGTTACGTGTTTTCCAATCTTAACTGTGAAATTTATGGGATAAAATTGAAGTTGATGGATCATAAATGGAAGCAGAAGCCAGTAATATTTATTATAATTGAGAATTGGTGAAGTCGCTAATTACTCTGAACGGCTTTGAAAATTCCACGTGGTCTGACTGGTTGTCAAAAATTATTACGTGAATTTGGGTCAAAATATTTATCCAGGTGTAATAATGACTATTTTCAAGGATTGTGTTTCAGTTTATACATATTTTTTGTAGAAATAAACAAAAAAACGAATAAAACTAAGGTTGTTTACTTGCATCGGGAATTGGTTGTGTAATCAACATGGCGCGTCTTTTTGGCACTGGATCAAGGTTTTGTGATGACGTCTTTTCCGCTATTTTCGCTAACAACGTCACATCCGTCTACGCAGATTTTGCTAACGCCGTTTTGCCCATCTCTGCAAAAACTCATCCATTGCTTCGCAAAGAATGAGTTAATAAAAATAATGACCACGTGAAATGACCACTTCACTACCACTTCCCCCCCTGATTAGCTTTAAAGAAACAGCCTGGGTTCCAAATATAGTGGAAGATTCGATATTATGTTATTTTGTAGATTTAAAGTATAGTCAAAGTATACATAATATAAAAATAATGACCACGTGAAATGACCACTTCACTACCACTTCCCCCCCTGATTAGCTAGTGCATCGGAGATCGGCACACGAAACGGACAAAAATGAGAAACGCGATTGTATGGCAGGTGTGTATTTACTCACTATCGACAACGATCTTTAAAACAATTCCATGATAATTTGGTAGATTGATTAGGTATAAAATATCAGCAATTTAAAAATATCTACAGCTTCATTGTTTTACAGAGTTTAGCGTATGTAATATATATAAACTTAAAACAATAAAACTTGGCTAAATGTAAAACCTAGAAGGTGAGTCAAAACCAATTTACAACTAACTTACTTGCAGTGAGTTTTGAAGAACATTCTCTTTTCTCTCGTTTAACTCCAAGGCCTGATCATTCAAGCACACCAAACCAGAACACTGTTAATGAATCTTAATTCTTAATATACAAAGAATATATAAAGATCTTACAGGTACTGTAGTACCAATACAACTAGTGGTATGGTCTCATTTTATATTGGTCGTAGCTCACTCTGGTCATGCAGCTCAAAACCTCACCTTAAGCTAAAATTCGACAAAATTTCGACCCCAAGTTTCATGGAATGAGACCGAGTTTAGGTGGGAGGAAGAAACTTTCTTAGGACTACTTAGTGTAAAAGGAAACTAAATGATTTACATAACAAATGGTACTTGAAAGAAGTATTCGTAAATCAATTAATAACATTTAGATTGTTTTGTTGTATGTAAAACAAGCACAAAATCGTGGTTTACAGACCAACACCATTCAGTAATAACCCAAGAGCTTGAGAGATTTCGAGGAAAACCATGCAGCAACAATTTAAAAATGAATTTAGAATTATTAAACGCATACGGTATAAAAAGCAATTCAGATTATGACATTAGAGTCCTAGTTCAAAAACTAATTTAAAATCAACAGATATGATAACTTTTTTTCCCCTAAGGCTCAAAATTGTTAATCTACGAATAAACACAACAATGCCGGACTGGGCTGCACAAAATACACAACTGAAATTAAAATCGATGTTTTCTCGAAATTTGCTTGCTAGCTCACACTTTGGATGCAAAATACACAATAAAATCCTGGCCGCAACAAAACCTCGCTGTCAAAACGACTGTGATTCTTAAAAGTTCTTACACTGACTGCAATAAAATACTGATTGAAAATATTTGCAACACAAAACCAAAAGTTATGCTCGTAGAAAAGCTTAGGTTAACCATGGCGAGGAAAGCTTTAAACTACAAAGAACTATATCTCGCAATGCAACATATTCTAATCAATCAAATAACTTTGTTACGAAACAACTTAACCTTCGCAACAGACTTAATATTTAAAATAAATAATGAGAATCACTGCAAACCCCAATTGGTTAATTTTTCCCACTTAGGGAATAGACTGCTTATAAATTATTTTTGCCAATAAAGAAGTGTCAAGGCATTTTTTTTAGGTCGGTTTGAACTAAATTTATAGCAAGTTCTTTTTCTTGCAATTGCAATTTATTGTCGATTGTTTCATAACATTCATGAAAGCTGTGTTCCTGCGTGTAGATGATTTTCCTAAAAATACCACCACAGGGGACTCTTAGGTTAAATCATTGCAAAAGAGCATTGTTATTAAGATTTGCAGATTCAGTGTTGTATGATCAGCATTGGAAACATTTATATGGACTCCTTCCTTCACTCTTCGAAAATGACAGCACAAAAGCTTTGTTCCACCAGTCTCGGCAGCATTGAAAAAGTATTACGAAGTTGAACGGACAGGCGTTGTTAAGCTGGAATATTCCTGTAGTTATGTCTCCCCTACATGTTTTAAATCCACGTCTACTACTGCACAACTTGTCCGTAGATATCTTTCATGAAATTCACGTGTAACGAAACAAACCATGAAACTATTAGTCACGCAAAATTTCGACGATTACTGAATTATGCAGTAACGATAACGGTTTCCGAGGTTACGCGATAATAAAAGTATCAAAGACCTGAGTCCCTAGCAGGGTGGTGAACAGGCAGTGAACCCCTACCTAGGTACATATTCGATCCGTACTGCGAGTTATAGTAGGAACCCGGATGCTGGAGGTGTGTTGGTGGATATTGGTACTGCGCATGAGTATGACTATACATTTGTGGGTACTTATTAGGGTAGTAAAAACCGCTGTATGGTGACTGCTCCGAACCGCTAACTGGATGGCTATTCCTTTCAGATGGTTGTGTAGGGGCCGTTAAACTTTCCACAGAAAACGACTTTGATGTGGAAGAATATGGGCCTTGATTTGGTTGGAGCTGATTTACAGGGCCCGGAAAAGGACTTTTATTGGGTGGCCCTCCATGAAATGGACCTGCACCACGTGGAGAGAGTTCAGACGGGGAGTGCAATGAGCTGCCCAATGGAGTCTCCTCGGCTGACCTGTTGTCGTAGTTGCCATAACGAATGGAATAGGAGTTCTGTGCCGCTGGCTGCATGGTAGACTTCTGAGCCCGAGAGAGTTCAATAAAGCCCGGTATCTGGGAATGGGAAGTATCACTGTCCCCGCCCTGAGAGTGAGTGGAAGATTGCCTAGAGTAACCTGAAAAGTTCGACTGCTGATTGGAAGGCGAATATGGCTGTTTGGGTACATCAGTAGGGGATGGTAGACCAGTGGCCGGGAATCCACGTGGAGTATGTGGCGTGAGAGGGGTCTGAGGCGTTTGTGGTGAACCACCACTTCTTGGTGAAGGAACCTGGGCAGGACTAGTGCCGGAGTTTCGATTATCCGTTGAGGTTGTTCGACTTCCCGGGTAAGGGGGTGGAGGTGATCGCACGTTACTCCCCAGAGGTGATGGCACTGACGTGGGAGATTGTGGACTAGGTGACTGTAGTGACGACAAAATGCTTGAACGCTGGAAAAATTGTTGCTGTTGTGGTTGTTGTGATTGTTTCTGCTGTTGCAAGTTTTGCTGTGTCTGTTGCTGCTGCTGCTGCTGTTGTTGTTGCTGTTGTGAACTATATCTCTGATACGCTTGTTGTTGCATTTGCTGTCGATAATGATCATGCATGCGAGAATCCATGAATGGCGACGAGGGCTGCTGACCTGAGGGAGCATGGTTGCCAGAAAACCCAAACTGACTCATCTGCTGTCCCATTCCTGATTGTTGATGATTGTGGCCAGACCCCCTGGAGTACAAGCCGTTGGATGGGGTGCCAGAGGACTGGGACTGGTTCCCATTTCCAAATAGCAAGTGCTGAATATCTTCCATCACTTGCGATTGTTGTTGACGATCCTTATGATATTGTTGTTGGAACTGTGACCATTGTTGGTTTCCGTAACCTACCCCTCCTGGTTGCCCGCCTGTGTCTGTGTGTGGGTATCCACCATACCCCCGAGTTATGTTTTGCCCTGTTTGTCTGGCTAAATACCCTTTTTGTTGTTCAAGCATATCATGGGAACCAACACGCGTGTTGTTTTCTAGCCTAAGGAAAGGTGTGGTCGCAGGCTGTGCAAGATGAAAAGACACTATCCCGTCATAGGACCCCTGCTGCACCGCCTCTGCCGCTCTATTGGCTAAAGTTGTTGAGAAGACGTATACCCTCTGTCTACCTGGGGGTACGGGCATTTCCACAGGCCTTGACAGCTTGGCTTTTCTCCTCTTTCTTGGCCCATCTGAATTGTCCGAGTCTGAGAAATGGAAAGATAATAACGCAAGATATAAATGAGTGCAAATCCCAAGTACTACAACTAAAAAACACTAAACCCTTTTAAGAAGCGTCATTAAGGTATCTTAAAATCTGTTTGTAAACGCATGACAATCTTTACTGGTCAATCGTTTTAATATCATGCTTAACATGGGAAGTTTATCTAACACTGAACCGTTGAACATTATCTTGGTTATTATACAGAGTCCGATTGTTCGAAATCCTGATGAAGTTAAACCTTGACCAAGATTACTGTAATTTCTGGATCAACATCCGATTAACTAAGGCTTTATTAGTTTTGTGGTCTCTGTAATATAATTCATGAAAATTATGTAATTCCTGCGTCTGTGACTCTGCGTCCAGAAGGACCCTTGCCAGAATGACGTCATACTGACTTATAATGACGCGATTCGCAACCGAAACCTTTACCTGGCTGCCTTTTGTTTACGTAATCGCCTTTGACTTAATTATTTCAAACATGAAGTCATCCCTCTAAGATGGGGTCATAAACCAAAATGCCAAAAAGTTTCAGTCAATTTTCAAAAAAAGTTAAGATTGACTAAGAAAAACTTTTTCTTAGAAACGCTTAAATTTGTATAAAGCTCAAAGATTCTTAATTTTTACCTGCATCTTCATCCTCTTCATCGTCGGAGCCGATATTCTCTTCCTCCCACCATTCCTTTTTCTTATTCATTTGTTCCCTCATAATGACGCAACGTCTTTTGCTTCTTGGCACCTGGCCACTGTCCAGATCTGCTTCCTTTAGTAGATTTTCTTGTTTCTTAATTTCTTCGTCAACCTTCTTCTCGAGTTCGTCCCGATCCTACCAACCGAAATCAGTTAAAACTTTATTTAGCACTGTTAACTTGCCTTATAAATAGAAGTTAAGGTCGCAAGGTTTCAAAAAATTTCTAAGTATCTTCTACAATTCCGGCTTTACTGCCGAGGTACTCTACCTACGAACAAAATGATCTTTACATTATGATATAAGATGTAAAGATGTTTTAATAAAAAGCAGTCAGTACTGAGCCATGGACGAAAAAACGATAACTTTAAAAAATGTAATATACTAGGAATAGTTCTCACTGCAGCTGCCCCTGCCTTTACAAAGATGTGATATCTTTTGTAATTGAATAATTTACGCATCAAACTGTTGACTAAAGCCCTGTTTACACGAGATTTCCTTGACAAAGGGATATGAATTATTTTTGAAGGCCAAGGATAAATTTGTCAAGGAAACCTTGTTAATCATTTATATTGCGAGTGGAAGTTCCCTGTTTTTCAATAGAGGCACGTACCATATCTTAGATGTTGCGTCACATTCGCTCCAACGAAGGCCGGATTACAGTCCGAAACGTTATTTCCAATTCACTACGATGTACAACTTATTAATTTATCAAGTTATTGCTATTGAGACACCGATGCAGCATCCTTAACTTTAAAATTTTAGTTCCGACACTTGTCAGATAAATAAACTTTGTTCTGACACTTTTCAAATAAGTTACCTTTATTCAAACTCTTTCTTTTATTCTATATTCTTTGTTTCCGTAAGTCCTAATTGCATGAATATGCCTGTAGCTTTGTAAGCAAGCTCTTTGGCAGGTTTCTTTGAAAAAATCACGTACCATATCTTAGATGTAGCTCCCAACTTGAATAAAAATTATTGTTATAATAAGTTATACTAACCGCAAAATTTGATTAAATCCGTTTAAGAAGACTTCTGCTTAATTTCACTAAAAATTACCCGATACGACTATGCGCGCCTAGTATCTTCAAATCGGGATCATTTCACCTACTGTATGTATGTGTAATTTAAATCTCTCTATTACGCATGGGGGCTTATATTTTGTCTCCTCAGGTCTGGGCCTCTGGGTATGGGCCTCTGGGTATGGGCCTCTGGGTATGGGCCTCTGGGTATGGGCCTCTGGGTATGGGCCTCTGGGCCAAAACCCTGCGGGGCCAACAATATTTTGAAAAAGTCGGTACTCCAGGAATGACAAAAACTTCGAATTGGATCATTTTTCGTTCTTTTTGTACTGGATGCCAAAGTAGAGCTAAAGAAGCAGTGAGTGTGTTGGTACTACATCCAGTTTCTTAATCTGCCGATAAAGAAGGGCATACAAACCTGTAACACGAATGGTCACCCCAACTTAGCAAGTTGTGCAAATTTATCAACTCTGAATTGAATAAATCAGACTACAAACCTTCTACTTTTTCCTGACGAAATCATGGAACCAACACAAAGGCATTTTTTGCTTTTAAGTTATTTTTGGAAGTTAGTACCCCTAAATATATCAATTTGTTTAAGCAATTAGATCTAGTAAGAATGAGGGTACAATAAATTGTTGTTGTTGTCTACTTACTTTGCGGATTTTTTCAAGTTCTTCTTTTTCTTGAAGTCGCGAGTAGCGCCGTCGTTGCTTCACAGGTCGCACTACATCTGTAGTCAAAGGATGATCTTGCCTTCCAAGCTCCATATACTGACCATGTTGATTCTCGTGAGATTCTAAGTTAGTGTTGTAAGCAACTGGCACCTGCTTTTCCATTTCTTTTCTTCTTCCTCTCTTGCGATGTTCAGTGTCTTTTTCTTTTTCCTTTTCTGTAACTTTGTCTGAAGTCATCCGCTCGAAATCGACGCCGCCAGTTTGCACTTCTTCAACCTGTTTTAAAATGATACGTAACATACTCTTAATTCGTGTTGTTTACAAACTGCGAAACGAAACTAAAAGGGAACTAAAATTCCAGGAATTAACATTTTAAACATCGCTTGGGCATTTAAGAGTAAATGTCAGTAAATACCAAAGTTCGGCCGGGTCTCGCCAAATTTCGGATTTTTCCATATTTCGTCCAAATGAACCCTTAAGTAAGATATTTTCAAAACTTGCAATAAAAGTTTTGGCAGCGTTTTATTTTTTTCCAAAATCGAGGTAAGTTTGAATTACGCCGTTTTTGCTTTTGACCGCAGTGGCGGCTGCCTTTTTTGGGTTGAAAATAATCAATTTTTAATTTGTTTGCATGGATCAACCAGATCACATTTATTGATAAGCATTATATACGATCTAAAGGACCTATCCAACTTTTGGAAAATTATTATGGGACCGACAATGATGCACTCAATAATACATTTTGGGTGGTCTATTATACCCCAGTAGCAGTGGTTAGAAAAAGTGTATTTTTGAAGGTCTTTTCCACTCGTATGAATCTCCGCTGATATATGAAATATGTATACGGTAATTTAAATCAAAGGAAAGTAGGGCTCCTATAGTTTATCCTGTGAAAATCCTACCGGTGAAAATTGTTTAGTGACCCGCTGAGAGCTCTTGACGTGAAGTGCATTTTGAAGCTCGTTTAATTGCTTTGTAAACATGGCAGCTCAAGATTAATGTGACAACATCCAAAAGGAGAAAATACAAATCGAAAACTAACTAGCGGTAAACTAGTTTAAGCTGCGTCGGTGTTTCTAAAGAAACAATTTAGTAATAAAAATGT
>JAOBBB020028627.1:2447-15248 GCA_025331005.2 Zoanthus gigantus | reverse complement strand
TATGTATAATCTACAAAGTACTGTAGTTGATATTAACTTTATGCTCACTTTGTGTGTGTATGTGTGTGTGTGTGTGTCTTTGTCTGCATTGGTATGCCGCTGCTGCTGCTGCGTGTGTCTTCGACCTAATAAACAACTTTTCAACATGTACTACTGACTGCCTGTTCCTATTAGCCTTTGCTATTTCTGGCAGCTAGTCCCCTAATCTTTTTTTTTTTATTTTTATACTATTTCATAATGTAACCATGTACTATCAAAGGGGAAAAAATAAAGAGTTGTTGTTGTTGTTGTTGCACCACACACCATGGACTGTGCACCACACACCATGAACTATGCACCACACACAATGAACTATGCACCACACACAATGCACTATGCACCACACACCATGGACTATGCACCACACACAATGCATGCAACACACACCATGGACTATGCACCACACACAATGCATGCAACACATGATAAACCATGCTTTATGCACCACACACAATGCATGCAACACATGATAAACCATGCACTATGCACCACACACAATGCACTATGCACCACACACCATGGACTATGCACCACACACCATGGACTATGCACCACACACAATGCATGCAACACATGATAAACCATGCACCATACAGGACGTTGACTACCCACAATAAGCCATGCACCATTTACAAATATGCACTATGCTATACATACAATGCACTGGGCACCACACACAATGCATTATGCATGCACTCCACACACCATATAAACCATGTATCATACAGGATGTACCATACAGTATTATTCATCGAGTGAGCTCCCATGCTGTGATCAGTACTGCAGCAGTAAATCACTAAAATATAGCTATCAAGCATATACTGTACAGCAAACTACACTCTGGACATTCAAATTTACACTGCAGGTGGCTCTTTTAAATTTTCTAATTGCAGCTAGGTAAACAACTTATAGATAGATTGAAATGAGTGCTGGTGTTCTGTGAAAACAAGAAAAGTAAAAAGAAATGGAAATGATTCTGAGTTAGATTAATTCACTAATTCCAGCGACAATATTTATTGTAATGCCAAACTTTATCAGACTTCTGTTGAAATTCAAAAGAGTAACAGGTATTTTACAAACATTGTGTCAGTCTTACTCCTCATTCAGTGATTTTACCAACTACTAAGTAATGATGTATGTACTTCCTACCCACGCTGTCCTCTGTAACAATCAACTGAACTTACGGTAAATAGTCTTGCTTATTTCCTGTGTTCTGGTAGATGGGTGGGTCATTAAGAGGTCCATCACAGTTAGGTCATCTTTATTTTTCACCTGCAAATCAACTCCTGAAAACAAAAACAAACACTGATGTAACTCAAGCCCTCATTTGAATTTAGATTACACATGCATATAATCTGAGGTGAAGGATGAATGGGGGATGGGAGGGAGGGGAGGATTTTCCCTTTTTTCAAATGACTGCCTTTAGAAGACCATTAGGCTTACAACTGAAGATGAAATTTACTTGCCAGCCAGTATCTGTAAAGAAAGCAGTGACTTTAACATAACTAATCAAGATATCTCTGAGCAGCTGAGATAATTAGCAAAACATAATGTTATGTCCAAGGCTAAGGAGAAAGCATAAAATATATTAGGTGCTCAGCAAGCAGTTGTTGATGAAAGTATTGTTGATAGTTGGCTTCCACATCTGTGGTTTTGGTGCTAAGCTGAACTATGCTTTATGAAAAAAAACAATGTTTGGGAAGCTCTTTAGTAAAAAAATCTGGGCTATCTCCATACAGCTGAACATAATTCAACCTTGAAGGAAAATATTCCAAATTAATTAAAACTTAAGCCTGGTGAAAACTGAGGCAAATGTTTGGGAGAGTTCGAGAGCAGATCAGTGAAAACCCGAGATGCATATTCCACGAACAAGTTTTAATGTTCTTAATTGCAGCAATTATTTCATGAAGAATTCTAATGTATTAAAAGTGGTCGGTTGATAATAAAATTCATACCACACTGAAGCAGAAGGTTCACAACTTCTAACTTGCCAAAAAGTGCTGCATCATGTAGTGCTGTGCCACTGTCACACTAGAAAAAGAAAACAGAAATAATGCCGCCATAAAAATATGCAATCACTAATTTCCTCATTAAAGATTATTAATATTTTTTATTAAGCTCATTAAAATAATTATAACAGTCATTCATAACTATTTTGTTAGTAATTTTCAACATGAAAGACTCTGTGATATCATTATCAATCCCTTTATCTTCAATCATACTGTTGTGTTTGACCATATGGAACCTGGAGTGTACTCAACTCAGCCCACACTTAATTATTATACAAAAGTTTTACATTTTTTAAAAGGAAATTAATGTTGGCAAGGAATATCTCTGTGTTTTACAACTAAAATTACCTTGGTGTTGACATCCATTCCACAACTAAGAAGAAAGGACACAATATTTACATGGCCATTACGAGCCGCAAGGTGAAGTGGTGTGTGCGTCTTTGCAAATGATTGCAAGAGGTTCGGATGATAGGACAGTAAAAGTTTCACCTAAAAAAATTTAAATGGATATAATTATCACGATAACAGCAGTACACCATTTCACATAGTATGTAATATAAGATTCTTACTAAATATAAGAAATACATGACAATTTAATAACATCCTGTAAAGCTGCATAAAATATAAAACTTACTTTAGATTTTTTTACAAACCAAAACTATCAATATTCTGTGGCCATACTACTGTAAACTTGATATAATACAAATTCTTTATATAAATGCAATAGAAACGCCTGAACAGGATTCAAACTTTTGACTTTTACAGTAATAATGCAGCACTCTTACCAAAACAAAAAACAACTAAATAATTGTATTTACTTGATTGTTAGTCAAGGTTTTGAGACATGAAAATCAACTTAAAAACTCACTCTTAACTTAAGAAATCACTCTTAACTTAAGAAATCACTCTTAACTTAAGAAATCACTCTTAACTTAAGAAATCACTCTTCACGTAAAAAATCACCCTTAACACAATCAGGCAAAACCAACACACCATAACTAATCTCAAAAAAAGTCCAACCATTGCAATGACAAGAGGTATTGCAGCACAGTTTAATTTAAGTTATCAAGTGAGGTGATTCATTTTTTTTATAAACAACCCTATCACAGTTGAAAGGGGCAGTTGAGTTAAAAGAAGAATCCAATTGTATCTCTACAAACAGACAATATGGTACAGACTCTTTAGTGATAGCAATAATGAAAACTTCCTTGGCTTTTAAGTTGTGTAAAAAAAATGGTTTCTTTTGGAGCCACCAGATTAAAAAAAACTGACAGTCCAATTACTCTTACTGTACTTAAAGCTTGCATTAAATATATATGGTTTTGTAAAAATCTTCATTTTTAGCTTTAAAAGAGGAGTCCAACTTGTTATGTATTATATTATGTATTATCTCTTAAAATATTTCGTAAAACCCTCAAAAACTCTGTAATAAAATAATTATCTGCTTTAGCACTTAAAAAAAAAAGTTGATTTACTGTATCTGTGTATTTGTGTGTATATGTATGATGTTTATATCTATTATATATAGATATTAATTTTATAATTACCCATCTGTACTTGTATTTCATTGCTGGGGTCATCCACTAGATTAGCCATTGCTATTTGGATGATCCTAACTCACTTCCTAGTTTGTAATTTTTCTTTTCTTTTAATCCTTGGTTGTACTATGTCTTATCTACCTATGTAATTTTAACCTTTTGTAAAACATGTAAAATTAAGCTGAGTTAAATAAATAAATTGATTGAAAATAAATTGAAATTGATTGACTGATTATCACTAATGATCACTTACGATTAGTTATGATCATCAACGATTACTAATGAATAATGAAGATCACTGATGATCAGTAATGATCAGCAATGATCACTGCTGATCAACAAAAATCATTGATGACAACCTACTATATGATCACACTGGTACGATTAGCGTTACGATTTAAGTTTTTTAAGTAAAATCAAAATTGAATGAAACTAAAACTTTGTTCTGTGAAGCAGTTCAAACTATCTTAAGTACAGAAGTTCACATAATATGGAAGGTTTAAATGGTAAAAAACTCTTCTGTCCCATCTCCATTTCCATCAGAAATAAAAGACCTTCAGAGAAACTTTCAACTGAAGCAAGTCAAAAAGAAGGCTTTCGTTTACGCACCAAATAGAGTAACTGTAAATGGTAATACCAAAACGTTTCATTCAAATTTTAGAAACAATGATTAGCCTTTCAACATCATCAACTATGACTTAGACGGCTATGATTACCTGCATTGGTCATTTAGTGGCAATTTCTAAAAACAAAAATTTTTACTAAGAGTTCGACTAAATTTGACAAATATTTTCAAAGTGAAAACTTTACCTCATTTTCTTAATGTAGATGTCAAGGGGAGTACCTGCCACATACTTTGACACCAAGTAAAACACCTTGCGTGAGACGCAAATCCCCAATAAGGATGCAATGTTACCGTTCTTTAGCATCATAAGATATTCAGCTGTCTTGTATAGTTTCTGATTAACAGAAGGAAAATTTAACAAAGGCATCTTTGACCTGAATAGTAACTACCGAACTGGGAAAGAAGGTTGAAATTCTAATTGTTTTAGTAAAAATCTTTGAAGAAATAAAAGAACAACGATACTATTTTACTTAAATACTTATGTTTTTGAAATGGCTGGTTTGTTTTTACATTTACAGTATGCGACTAGTGTCAAGTGACATTGTCAAAATGATACTTCAAATTCATTCTTTTCTTTCCTTTGAAATTTTAAGTATCACTACATTATTTTGTTGAGCACTATTTTGATTTTCTCTGAATATGAGCGTTTAGTTCCTATTCTGACACATCCGAAAAGTGGAAAAGAGACGCTATATTGAATTAATTGTTTACTTCACTCAGACACTATATATCACCTGATAGATAGCGAGTACGGTAGCCAATCATACTGCAGTATTTGCGATAGAAGATAACTAGATTTCTACTAAAAACATTTAGAATTAGCTATATCAACTACCTCTTTGGATATATTCTTAATGGATGTAAGTACAACTACACTTATACTAACCAAGTTACTGAAAGGCCATTGATCTCCTCTATACAAATCTACGTATTACCATAACTAACAAAATTTCCTAAAATAATTTGGGTTCCCAATTGAGTTCTGAGCATAAACATTCTTTATATTACCTCCTGAAATGCTTTGGATCCCTTCTCAATTGCTCTTAGTATAACTTCCGAGTTCTTACAACTCTCTTCATCATCACAGGTTGCTTCATCCATATCGACAGCTTTTTTCACTGTTCCAAACTCTCCCTGAAAAAAGAAAATCAGATAAAGTGTTTTCTAATGTAAACGACTTCACAGCCCGTTTTGCAATTTTCACTTTCTTTGTTGTGGAACGAATTGGAGACCTCCTTTTCCTAAAAATGAAATGTAAGTCAATAAATTCCACTCATTTAAAGTTTTTAAGGATCAAGTAAACTGACAATTAGGACAACTTTTATAATTGTTTCATCCTGATCATTTATTCATAACAGAAAAGTTACCTATGTCTGAAACCTTCATCCTGTATTACTAAAGTCCATGTTAATAATTTGGAAGGCGACTCAGACCTTAAAGTAAGGAGTCATTTTGTTGAGGGAGGCAAACTGGGGTACCGTGACGTGCTAAATTCTCTTACGAGCCAAGTGGCTCATTGGAACCAGTGCTTATCTCTGGTTTTTGTAGTGCTAAGCAGATGAGAGTCTTTGACTCCCCCTGGATGGGACACAAATCAATCACAGGTTAGCTCACAGCAGATATTGTCATTCATTTACCAACCTCGGAATGATGGCAAGCTGAGTTAGCTTTGACAGAAAAAAAGTTCACACAAGATTTAAAACTTGGGATCAAACAAGGGATGTTTGGTGTTTTAACTTACTTTTAAACCAGTTGATGAAACCCTATAAAGTGATCATTCATTTTGTTTGTCTTGAAGAGTAGAAACGATTGGTATTATTCACTCTAACTTTTGAACCAGCTGACGAAGCTCTAAAAAGTAACCATTCATTTTGTTTGTCTTGAAGAGTACAAATGATTGGTGTTATTCATTCTAACTTTCGAACCAGTTGATCGAAGATGTTATCAACTGCGCCAGCCATAACAAAGGGGTGGCACAAGTTCTAATCACTCAATCATCTTGACTCCTTCACAAAGCAAGTTTCTGGCTCTAAAGAATTGACAAATACTGCCAATATTAAAACGTTAAATAGAATTTATTTCATCTCTACATAATTTCACACCTGTCCTATGGTTGTTTGCTCCTTGAGTTGGAATTCTTGGATCTGTGGAATATCCTCAGTAAGTTTAGCAGGTCGCTCAGTAGTCGGTATCACTGGTTGGTGATCTAAAAGTGCACCAAAACCTAACAAAACAGCACATTTATTAAATCTTCCAAAAAGGAATTTTCAATATCAATTTAAAATACAAAAACAATGAACACAAGTTGTGAAATGAAAGATCTAAATTCGACTCTAGGTACTCCATTGATAAAACTAAGCACTTCAGTCTTAACTATTTTCACACCTTCAAGTGAAGGAGGTATATTCTTCTTAAGGCGCACTGGCAACTTTGCATCCTGAAATGGGAAAAAAATTATACTGAATAAGACACAAAAAAGTGGCAGCTTGGCCATTAGAAGGTTCAATTGTAAGAGTCAGCGATTGGATTGTGGATGGGCCAGGATAAAATCTCGAACTTGGCCAACTGAATGGGTTTGCTTTGTAAATATCCAACTGGTTTGCCTTCAATTTGGATTCAAAGTGACCCCTTTGAAGTTAATCCTTTTCCGAGACTAGTGGCTCATTTGAGCCGGTGCTTATCTCCCGTTTTCATAGTGCTAAGCGGATGAGAGTCATTGAAATCTGAACAGACAGACACTGTATATGTATATTGTCCAAAATAAATAGTAAAACAATTACTGTTCATCAGCTGGATGTTTTAATTGTGTGTAATTCTACAATTGGTTTCGGTTCCATTACTGACTCCCCCTGGACAGAGCCCTAATACCTTAAGCTGGTATTCATTTGTCTACTGCGATGGAAAGCTGAGTTAGCTTAGGCGGAAAAGAAGGTCGCTCAAATATCTTAATCTCGGCAGGGCCTGGGATTGAAATGGGGACCTGGTGGCTAGAGGGCAGAGATATTACTAACCATGTCCGCCAGTGTGGGGTATAATACAGTTTATGCTTTTTCAGCTAATGAACTGTTGACTGTGAAATAGGGATCATACATTGATATGGGTCATAGCAGAAATTTCTATAAGGCCAGACCAATTTACTTTTTCGAAGCACGGACCGACCGACCAATGTTTCAGGAGAAATGAAAATAAAATAAAAAAGAACGTTTTTTTCAAGAAAAACAATAACATTGATGTCAAAAACGTTCGTTCGCTTTTTTTTTTCTCTCAAATAGTTTGATAAAACAAAAAATGCCAAAAACCTGGTCTGTTTGCGTGCTGTTTGTTTTACAACAACAAGACAACGCAGAGGTGTCTTCATGTCTGCTTGACACATTTCGAAACATTTTTGTGTTCGCATCGCTACACATTGAATTTGGTTAGTTTAAAAGCAAATTGTGTGAAAATCGGCATTAAACAAAGATGGTAAAGAAGATTTTCATTATTTTTAACACAAACGTTCACTGCCTAAAAAACATTGCTTCTAGAATGATTAATCTCAAGCTGTCGATTGAATTTCGTCACGCCATACTATTCTATTATTGTAGAACCATTTTTTTTGTTTTTTTTTTCGACAGAACGATCCTGAAAATATCTTAAAAAATCCGTGCTTCGAAAAATTAAATTGGTCTGGCCTAACTGAAATAAGTGTGTTTTACAGCGTACACAGGAACATTTCTTACACTTTTCTGTGTATAGTATTCTATCAACGATTGCAGGTCCTTAAAAGCTTTGCCAGAACCAATCACAAAATTGCCATCTTGGTTTTTCTCTATATTATAGTGTTTCACTTTTTCTCCATAGCACAAGGACAACACCATAGTGTGATGGTCACTTCGTTTCTTCCGAATCAAGTACATTCCATCTTCTGCACCCCCAGCTTGAAGTAGAGTCTCAGCTCTATTCCTCCTGTTAACAAGAAATTTGAATCATATATTTGTCCTGATCTGGTTTGGCGCAAAAAAGTATAGAGGATATTACACGGTAGCGCGAAGATATAGAGGATATTACACGGTGGCGCGAAGATATACTGTAGATGATATTACACGGTGGCGCGAAGATATAGAGGATATTACACGGTGGCGCGAAGATATAGAGGATATTACACGGTGGCGTGAACATATGAAGTTTGGAACCAAATAAATTACACAAAGGGCTCAACATGGGTGTCTAAAATTAACATTTTTACCAGGCGCAAAAGCTTTCATAAACTTCGCCGGTTTTGCAAAGAGCAAACGGACTCACGCGATCAAATTTTTCACCAAAACAACCCCACGATAGCCAATTTAATAAAATGTTTTTAGTGGTTAAAGAAATACAAGAAATGATAAATTAAAAGCCGACATCTGGCAATTAAAAGGATTTATGTCACGTTGGTAACAAGTGTCGAAGGTCTGCGTTGAGCAGCGAAGTGGAAGTCTTAAATCATCTTTGACGTTTTCAATATTCATGAAAATCCTTCAATAACTTTATTATGCAGTTATGATCTGTCACACTCAGGTATATATAACCGGAAATACAAATTGAGAGACGAAAAGATGACTATTTTAATGATAAAAAAAAGAGTTTTTTTTAAAAAAATGCACCAACTTTATGCCTGCTTAGTTATACAGCAATGCTCTCGAATTTTTTGAGCTGAAACAACTTTCTGTTTCTTAGGAAACAACATGCGAGTATTTGCAAGACTATAGCATCAGTGATCAGACACATAGTAAACACACAACTAAATTAAATTATTTTGACACAAAGTTAACAGGTGATCAATTTATTTTCTCTGTGAGATGAAAGAAAAAATGCTAAAAATTTCTGAAGTTAAGGCGAAATTCTAATAAGGTCGTTGACTGCTTTGTACAAGAATTCAGAGCTGAAGTTTATTTTCGGATTCAAAATTGTTAGATTTTGGCTGTCAAAAGTATAAAAAATTATTTAAATATATTCTCCTGTGCATTGTTCCATTTTAAGAATAAACAAGAAGTGTTATCTTTTAAAATAAAATTTAGTAGTGCGAAAGAATGAAGGTTTATTTGAATTAGTACAAGACCAAAACAATCAGATTTTTCAGTTGGAAAGACATAAAATAAAAATGCAAATAAAAGAAGCTTTTTTATAATATTTATAAAGCGCCAATATGCCATTTAAATTAATAGAGAATTCATAACGCAAAACATTTTTAAAGAAAAGTTGAACTTCAGACTTTGCTTTCAAAACAAGTAGTAAATGACCCTTAGCTTTGGAGACTTTGGACGAGCAAAGAAATAAAAATGAGCTTCCATTCTCTTACATTTCCGAAATGTAAAAAATTATCAAGCGACTAAAATAATTTTGTAAGATTTTAAAACCACAACATATTGCATGACAGTCCCGTGATATGAAGGCTGGCACCCACAGAATATTGCAGTTCATAGTCTATTTACTAGCGCCTGTAGCAGTCTGTGAAATTTGGAGGTTCAAACTTCTTTATGACTGGGAGAAAAAAATATATTATTGGCATAGTTTTCAAGGCATGGAACTCTAAACTGACGCTAATTGTTTGTCACTGATTAGCAGCTAAATATTTACAAAGCTGAAGTATAAAGCTCGACGAATCTGAAGTTACGAAGGACCCCCAAAAGAGGTGCAACAAAACTATTTGGCTTTGTCGTGTGAGTCCTTCAAGAAACTTTTCTAAACAAGCTTGTCCTTGAGCGCTTGTCGAGTTAACGAGAACTTCTAAGTTAATACACGTTTTTAAAAATAAAGGATTTTCTTCAGTTTATATACGGAAAAGGTATGTGAGAAAAACTAGGGAATAAAAATAAGCAAGTTTGAGTTGGTTTGTTTGGCTGTTTTTGTTGAATTAAGGCAAGTTTATGCTTGTTCGACTCCACCTCCTTGTATCTTTGATGCGCGATGGATCACAGACCAACCATGGCATGAATGCATGCATCCAACCGAAGATATCAATACAGCCATAGCTAACGATTAAGATCCGATGTTACTTTAAATTCCGCGTACAAAAACTTCAACCAGCCATTCATCCGACCGATATACGACTAGCTACTTTTAACTCATGACTTTGTCGCCGTGTAGGGATCACGAGTGAATTTAAACGGGGTGGTATTTCAAGTAGCTAGTTTTCGTGGGAAATTTCAACAGCAGGTCTGCTTGACAATTAATTGAGAACATTCAATTGTCTCAAAAACTGTGAAGCAAAACACCGTTTAAACAAAACAAAAGTCTTACTTTTGCTTGAGACATATTGTTAAGTATCAGGATAAAAGAAGCAAAAATAAACATATTTCACAAGTTATATAAGCCGTAAAAGTGAAACATTTTGATCTCTGATCAAAGCTACCGGCTCACGTGTTTTCAATGTTTGCTATGACCGAATATGAACTCACTATTTACATCATTTTAATAAATACCGTTATTAAAGCGAACATTTTATCATCACGAACATTTTCTTTTACTTGAAGAGTAATTCAGCAGATTTTGTTTGACAAAATACCGTCGAACTTTACGACAACAGTCATAAACCACTTCACTTCAGAATATTTGTACAAAGGGATGAAATCAAGCGGTTTGCAATAAACCGCTGCGGCTAAATGTCAAATCAAAAATGTAATCTTTAAATCTTTGTACAACGATTCGCGAAGGCCAAAACATTTCTAAAAAACCAAAAATAATAAACCTAACATTTTTCAAACTTGAGTTGGCACCAGGTTTTCGTAGAAAATTGACAATCATGTGGTACATATCCATGCAATTTGACAGCAAGGTCGAACAAACTACGAGTCCAATTTGTATCCGGTAGCAAAAACTGTTCGAAAATTCAAGCAACTACAACTTCGCAGAAAGATTCAACTTTTTTCTGTCGAAAATTTAAATAAAGAATTTCAAAATTCTCAATAATGACCTACAAAGCGTTCACGAGCAATCTTTTATAAAGCATCGTGATAATTAATTGCTCATTTCAAAAGCAAACCACTGAATTTTCAATTTTCACTTCTGATATTTAACTACTGCAAACTAATGGAAAGTCTGGCTATATATAAAAATGTAATTAAATAAAACAATTTTACTTACCAGACTAGCAAAACTAAGAATTACAACAATCGGCGAAGCATCCATTTCAAACTCACTTCAACCAACACCGAATCGAAGAATGCGCTGACTAAATGCAATTTGCAAATAACGCTCACAAGGCACTATGGGAATGGGTTTTCCCGGGTTGACGTTAAGTCTATTTTCGGCCAGCCAATCAAGACCCCTTGGAAGATTAATGAGGTTGTGAACAATCGTGAAAATTCTTTGATCGAAAACACGTGCGAGAGGGTCTACAATTGTTATTGCTACCGCCAACATCGAAGAAAACATCTTTTTCTGTCTATCTGAAAACAATTGTTTTTTATAATCTGACATATAAAGATTTTTTAAAGAGTTTTTATGAGAAGTTAGAGAAGTTTTGAAAAATTTTTTTGGAATTTAATTTTTGTTTGTTACGGATGACCTACCGTGTTTGTTTAGTAATTTATCCAGATGGTGACAGGAGTCGCAACCCCCTTGGAGGTGGTGTTTCTTTTAAAAAAATCTAAACAAATAGCTGGTACATCCACGGCGGAGCTGTTCTTTTGCTGATAGAGAAAACAAACCAAGTGTTTATTTATCGAAAATGAGAAAGAACTGCCTTGCATTAACCTGGCACATGCGGAGGGGGGAATTAGAAATTTCAACTCGAGTTGCGTTTTGCTTTTGTTTTTCTCCCAAAGATCTGACCGTAATGCTTCCACTGAATAATAAATTAACCAAACAAAACTGTTTTTAAGTTAATTAGATAAAGAATAGAAGTGACAGAGTCGCAGTGAATGACGAAGGACAACAAGCTCGAAACGCTGGTCTTCTACTTTTCAATAACTTTAAAAAATTTTTTTTATCTAATCCGTTAATCGTTTTTATAAAAACACCAACGCAACATCCTATTTATGATATTATTAAAACTCTCTCTGGTGATCATTCATTATTTAATTATTTTCCAATCTTATCTAACTGTCTAGTTTTGCTTTTTAGTTATTATAGTCAGACTGTACCTAAAGGACGTTTAGCGTTCTAAAATTTTGTAAATAACTTTAAAAATTATGGTACTAAAAAATAAACGTTGTCATTTTCACTATCTAATAGTATCTTAAGTTTAATATTCTCCCATTTTTTCCCCATCTACTCCCAGTTGCTAAAGAACGAAAACAAAAAATATAAAAGTAAGAAGGTTTTCCACTTGAGCTCCTCCACTTGTTCTCATATAAACCAAAAATGTAAAAAAAAAGACAATTTTTCGGTCCGTTTAGTTTTTAGTAATTTTGAGCTCTCTAGCGAGCTAGCTCCCCTTCCTTCTAAGCTAGGAACCATATCTTGTCAACAGCTCGACAACGACTTCCATTCACGCCATAAGTATATATATGATTATCACCACCGCCATCATCATCACCACCATAATCATCAATATTAAGATAATACTACCATCAATATCATCACCATGATTTGTTATAATAATGATTATCACCACCGCCACCACCATCAC
>JAOBBB020028573.1:0-15249 GCA_025331005.2 Zoanthus gigantus | reverse complement strand
TTTGGATCAACCACAAAATCGAGATTTTTTCCGCCTGCTCAAGATTATGATTGCGTTCTCCTGACGTCGAACGCAATTATTATTATTATTATTATTATTATTATCAAAGTAGTTATTATTGATTTTGAAATTTTTGCATAATCAGTCTGGACTTTGAATACCGAAACCGTTTTCTTAGAAACCAAGGTAATCAGTCAAAGTAAACTTAATTATTTGATTAAATATTGAAACGACTTTAATTTGAATGATCGACCACACATTGCATAAAAAGGATAGTTGCCTTTTCTGAGCCGCAAGGTGAAGGGTTGTGATATGACGCTTTCTGTTGAGAGAGAAGAGTATAAATATGTTAGGATTGACGAACAAACTGAGTCTGGTGAGATGGGTGTCTCTCGTGAAAACGAGTCTGACAAGCCGAACGAGAGAAAAGATGCTAAACATCCGTTGAAAAGGAAGCTGGTTTTACTCTCCATATTTATGACCTACTTCTGTGTGTTCGGGACGATCTCTATCATCACACCATACTTTACAGTCGTGGTAAGGTTAAAGTTAAAGTAAAACAAACAAACAAAAACTAGACAAAAATTAGTTAAAAACGAAGTTAAGTTTTAGTTTTCAAGAACTGCTATTATGAGCTTTGTGACTGACTTTCCAACGGTTACTGGCTCGTCAAAAGCGAGTGAGAGTAATTTTTTGTATGTCGAAACTTTGAGTTTAAGAAGTTCTAGCACAAATCAAACAGTTGGTAAGACTTGTTTTAAAAATTCAATTTTTTAAAACTAAGTCATTGTTTTTTTTGTGCCAGTCAAAATAAAGTCTTAGCAAGAGTTTCTTTTTTAATAATTCTAATATTTCGTTGCCTTGCAAATGATTACTTCGACCGATTAATCCAATTCGGTTGTCTCGGCAAATAAGGAATTTTTGTTGCGCTTGGTATTTTGGAAGCTTATTAATAAAATAAAGCAATCGAGTCATTTTTATTATCTCGATGAACTTTATTCAAAAATTTGTACTCCGCAGTATTGCTGTTCGCTTAATTTTTTTTTCTGCTAAGAATTTTCTGTCAAATTTAAGGAAAAGCACTCAAGGAGCGAGAAAAACAATTTTGTATACATCAATACTCCAAATCTAAAATATTACACTCTACTGCGGTTAACGGCAGAATTTAAAAAGTTTTTGTTTACAAATTTGTGGTTGTTGTTGTTGTTTTTTTATATAAAAAAAGATTTTATAACATATTTTTAACAAGACACCTTTAAACGACGCTAAAATTTATTTTTTGTGTAGTTTAAATTCACAAGCTCTCTTCTATATAAGTTAAGTATTTCACTAATTATGCTGCATCTGTCGTTATATCTGCATGGCTTTAACCGATAGCATTTTTAATAGCATAGAAACTCAAGCGAAGATGGTTGCTATACCATTGCATTGTTTTTCACCAAAATATGTACACACTCACTGATTCTCAAGCAGAGTTATAAAACGTCATCGAATTACACAAAGAGACATTACAAACAATTTTATTGTTTTAAAAAAGTGTAAAAGTAAGTTTGACTGTTTGTTAACCAAAAGATTTAAAAGTAGTCGTCAATAATTTTTAAAAAAAATTTAATTAAATCTATCACTCTTTAAGCTCAAAGCAGAGTCTTAATTTGTCTTCTGGGCTCGGTTGTTTCATATGGGTAACCATCCCCGCCAAAATTCCAAACATCCAATCCTTAAGTTCAAACATTTAATCGTTTACTTCAAACACTCAATTCATCAGTGCAAACTCCTAATCCTTCGGTTCGAACGTCCAATCCTTAAGTGTAAATATTCAATTCTTTTGTTCAAACATTCAATTCATTTTAGTTGGAACTCTCAATCCTTCAATCTTTGTCTTCAAACATTTAATCGTTTAGTTCACACATACAATTCTTCAGTGCAAACTCTTAATCCTTCAATTCAAACATTCAGTCCTTGGTTTCAAACACGACTTTTGTCAAACTCGACGTTCGGTAAACTCGACGTTTGTCAAATTCGATGTTCGTCAAACGATACCATAGTTTCAAAGTCTGGTTAAATTTAGCCATGTTTTAAGTGAAAATTAAATTAACAACTTCTTTTCTCAGATAAGATTTCAGACTTTATAGGTGACAAAACATGTCGATCCCAAGATTACAGCTCAGTTAGTATGTATAACACCCATTGGTTAAAAATTTTTAATTGGGTTCAGTATAGGGCTAAGTTGCTTACGAACAACTAGTTCTTGGAAATTGCCATCACAAAGGCAAAGAGCTAACAACTTAAATCTTATCCGACATCGACTATATTGTTGATATTCCAGCGGATGTGGAGAAAGCTATGAACGACCGTCCGGCTGCTTGATCGGTTGGTTGTGCTGTATCTCGGCAACGGCCACCCAAAATGACGCTTTTAGTAACACTAAATGTTATGTCCGAGTAAGACTGTAATCTAGTTAACCGTGCGGGACTAGAAACAAGTAAGTAAGTAGCGTTACGGCAATCTTGGAGAGTTACTCGTAGAAAAGTTATTAAAGTTATTAAGTGGTTATAAATTCGCAGAATCTTAACAGTTTAATCTGAAAATATCAAAGACACAACAATAAAGACTAAAGTATTGTTTTTATACCGACAGGCATTAGAATTTGGAATTAGTAAAACAGCTACTGGGCTTATATTCAGTTTTTATGCTGTGGTTGGTGTCACTGTCGGCTTAGTTGTTCCACTTCTGGTAAGTTTACTGATGTTGAGACGAGAGTCGCCTAGCATTTTTAACTAACTACCAATACATTCTTCTAGTTTGAATCGTTAAAAATACCAAATTAGACCTTTAAATTATTCAAAAGGAATTTCTCCCCTTCTATTCCACCCGCCTGACACTACTAACTTATACGCGTGGTGGTCACGTGGTCTGTATTGGGTAAACAAAACAAAGTGGTGTATTCTAGTGATCACTGGAGTTTTTAAGCACTGAGAACAGAAGCAATAATGACGGGTGGCTATAAAGAATACGTTTCTTGTTATTTTTTTTCTATATCGGTTTTGCTCAAGAATTGCGTACACAAAAAGGTGAATCTCGGAGGCAAACAAAGATTTGAAGTGTGACATTACGTTGTACGACCACCGAACTAAAAAAGCTCAGTGGTAAACAAACTTTTGTATTCAATAATTCAGGCTATTGTTCTTAACCGTTATTGTTGTTTAACCTCTCAATTCTTTCCGCAATGACAGTAACGCTATAACTTGGAAAAAATATATTCACCTCTTGCCAAAGGTAAAGTCTAATATTTTAAGCTGCAAATTAAAGAGCATCGGTCGACGCTGAAGAATGTGATAAAAGTATTTTCGCTGCAAAAAGTATAAAGTTATTTCCGTGATAAATGCCACGATCCTAGTAGTGATCAAGAAAGCGCACTTCAGCATTCAACGATAAAAACACTGAGTTCTAGAAGTCAGAGCGAAAATGAAAATTCTAACAAATTTTAAAATATTCAAATTCGTTAATGTCAAGGAAAGTGCAAAAGTGTTAAAAATTCTTGTGCCTGTTTAAAACCCGGGGATGTAAAATGAAGATCTGGATGCATTTTAAAACACCCGGTTATTTATTTGCAAAATAATGAATTTAACAGAATAGATCGTTTTGTCTCCAGAACGTTAATAAATAGTAAATATGTGGCATGGTATTCCAATAATATATTTTGTTTTATCTTGATAACTGATTCATTTATTTTAACCATTTTTCCGTACTCGAAATTAAAATGTAGTCGTCTGCATTACAATAATTCGATCATATTTCTTTGAATCCCTTATATTTCACTTTATCCACACTTTACAAAATATGTAAAGGAGCATTCAAATGGAAGGAATAATCTCCAGGTTGCCCGGCTGGCCGTAAACTTTTTTCCTTATCCTTACAAGCTTTTCATCCTTAGGGAAGCCGTACCATGAGAGTATTATGTGTGTTAAATTACTTATTACAAAAGTAATGAGCTATGGCAGGTAAGAATCTCCATAAGGGAGAGAGCACAATGTTTGTTTACCCAATAGAAACCACGTGACAGCCTTATGACTTAGTTGGCGAATTAGATCTATTACCTTAAAGTTATGCGAGTCTGAAGTCGAACTGGACGTATGAGGTCTGAATAAAATTTTAAAAAGTCTAAAAAAAAATCTGAAATTGGAGAGTTTTCAAGTGTTTCTGGTCATGTTCATCTTTTTCTTGGTCACTTCAGATGAAACCATTTTTTTTAACTCACTTGTTGTCTTGCGTTTTGAACTTTTAACACTTTTAACAGTAAATCCGTTTAGGTCTGAAGTTTTAGAGATGGCAAAGTCAAAATGTTTATTTCTCAATAATATTATTCTTGTTTATTGTCGTTTGAAAATTGTCATTACCAGAGTGGTCTGTCTATAATAATGAGAGCATATTCATTGGCCTTCGTAGCGCGCGATTTAACAATTCTCACGTTTGTAAAGCGCTTTGGAGCACTGGAATCCATAAGGAAAACACAATATATAAAATCTGAAATATATTATTATTATTATTATTATTATTGTTATTATTATCGTTATCATTATCGTTACTGTTATTATTAATATTCTTCTTCTTCTTGTTGTTGTTCTTGAATTGCAGTTTCCAGTGCTAAGACCGAGAACACTTTTATCAGGGTGCCTTGTGTTAACTGGTTTGTCATTGATGGCGTTTGGGTAGGTCGTCGCTAGCACTCACTGAACCATCATTATCACTATCAGTATCATCAGGATAGCCTTCTTTATGGCCAACACCACCACAGACACCATTAATATCAACACCTTCACTATATAACCATACAGTTTCTACATAATATAAAATCGCTATTCACTTTGTCTCTCATCTTTAATATATTACTATCACAAAGACTATTCGAATACATGTACGATCAAATACACTTGTCAACGTTGGGTCGGAAGATCGCGATCAATCGGAGACCAGTATAAATTTAAAATATTTTTGTCAAAAAAGACTTGCATTGACTGACCTTACAACGTAAAAAGTAATGAAGGCGTATGTAGAATATCTAGCTGGCCATTATCAGTCTGCATCAGGTTAACCGCAAAGACTATTGATCAACACAGAGCACCTAGCACTAACTCTATAACCCACACAACCATAATTAACATCATCAATCTCCTTCCTCGACCATTACCACTCGACTGCTGATTGTCAGCCTCACTTTCTTCCAAACTACCGTCTTCACAATCATTTTCGATTCATTACGAATTGGTCTAATGCTTTCATCTCTTAGCTTACTGAGATGGAATACATGGAATATTTCTTCGTATCAACAAACTTGATAGCAAATCGTTTTTATCATTTCCAGGCTGCAGCTTTTTAGACATGATTAGAAAAAGCCAATCAGACTATGATTAGACCTGAACAAATTGTGCATGCTCGGCAAGTTTTTTTGATTTTAGTAATTTTGAGTATTGATATATCTAATAAGAATTGACATTTTGAAAGGGAACATTCATTTTTTTAAGCTTAGCAGAGTACGGGGTGTCGAGAGGACATTATTGTTGACGTGCATTAGCGAGTCAGTATCACTAAATGTGTTTTCTTACATTTGTTACTTGAGGCGGAGTTGAGCGAAATTTGTCGACTCGATGCCATTTGCATTTTAATATCACAGGGCTTTCACGCAAATTTGGTTCATCTCTCGCAGGTAGGATGTCATCTTAGAGCTTCCATTTATTTCTGAAAATAGCTAGCGCTGAACAAAAAAAAAATAAAACAAAAGAAAAAACTAAATGCCTTGGAATTATTAAAGTTTTTTGATCGTTCTTAACCCGTTTGTTGTCTGGGGTCCACTTGCACGAGAGGAGCCCGGACTCTAGACTTGTCCAATAGTTTCTCAAAAATGACGTGTTTGGCTTTTGCAGTGCAATTTCACTTCAAAGAGGATCGAGTCGACAATTGCAACCTTCGCTTAACTTTTCCTCCGATTACAAATATAAGGAAACACAATTACTGTTTCATTTACAGCTCGATAATTGGTTCTCTCTGCAAGAACCAAACCAAATATCACCAAGCAATGGCAATGCAGCTACAAAAATTACAACTCTTGACAGCACTAGTACACTTGTCATTAGAAAGTTTTAGCTAAATATATATGTTGCTCAATAATGTTACTTGTATGTTAATCCTTGTCCCCACTCATCATCGGTCAGTCACTACCGCTACCACTTCACCAGAGAGGGTATAAGGCCAAGTAAAAAGTTCCAAATGTTTCCTGTCCGGATTTCTAAAAAAGAAAGCGGGTGAGCGAGTTTGTATTTTATTTTCTGAATTTCTATTATTCCAATAAAATGTTTTACATGACAATGCGCTGTATTGATGGCAACGAGGTGTATATTATAACCACGCATGTGGCTAGTGCAAGACTAAATCAGAAAGTTGGAACACAAAATCACTACATAATTGTAACAATAAGTTTTACTGTGGCGAGTTCGATTCTCGCTATGACCCCTTTTTTTGCTCGCTAAATAGAATCTTCCTCAAAACAAGTATAATTATTTTCTTCTTTTTTCTTCACCTCTACACCTCACCTCTTGAAGTTTAACGGACCGTAAAAATATTAAAAATTTTTAGATTTGTTTTTTTAATATATTTACAGTTTCAACCGACAAGCTTAAGTGAAATCTTGACTTTGATCAAAATTCACCATCGAATCCGACACAAAACAAAACGTATTAATGTAAATACAATTTTCTGATGTTGTGATAAATAGCTCCACCGAATCGAATCGACCAACTGTTTTTAAAACAGATCAAAAACAGTCACTGGCCTCCAAAATAAAACGCTGAACAATATATTCGTCTCCAAGCCACCACGGTCACATTAAGTCGAGGTCTATGGTGATGGACTCACATCACTCACATTATTTACATTCCCTTTTATCGACGCAGTAGCCAAAAAAAGGTTTTTTAGATTTAAGGCCTGAGTTGAAATGATATCTGTATTCAGTAAGATGTGTCCAATCACAGCGCACAGATATATTTACTTCTTCTCTAGCTGCCAATTGTTTGTTTGGATTTGTTAAGTTTTCTCCGCCTCTGCATGAAGGAAAGTTTCATGTACAAAACAGTCCCCCATGTCTTCGAATCAGTTTTCAAGTAGTGGGGCTTGGCCTGCATGATTCGAGGGTAAACAAAATCTTGTGAATGAAACTCTTTCATGAAATGGTTCAGTATGTGATTTTTAATTGTAATCTCATATCGCAAATTAAGTAAATCTGCTCCAGGAAGATCTCCTGGTGTAAATGTATCGAAGAAGAGTGGCTCGAAATGTTGCTTGAATGCAGAGATGCCGTACATCTAGTCACGGAGATCGCCATTTTCATTGATTTCGAACAAGCATTTGTGACGGCAAAACCGCTGACAGTTTAAATTTACACGTGCTAGTCGATCGGCGACAAGTGCAATTGACTTTTGCCTGTACATTTTGTTCTCCATTTCGTTAAACATGATTAAGTTTTCTTTGTCTGCTTGTTACACTAGAGAGCATACATAGATTAGCGTAATCAGCAGACAAAGCTAAACTCAATCTTATGTAAAGAAATGGCTTATCAGTGTCACTCGAATACTGATGCCTCCATCGTCGTCAAATAATTCTCCAGAAGCGAACTTGAAATCTAAATTTGCCAAGGTCATTAAACTATCCGCGATAGACCTAGCGTACCCTGGCTTTAAAATTTCGGACTTTGCTTAATCGAATGTCAAACAGGACAATAGGAAAGTAACGCCTGTTACTTTTTGTTTTTATCCCAAATTTTGCATATAAAACATTATAAATCAATTGCAAGCCCGATGTTGCTGAAACTAAAGCTTAAGTTTATTTTGTAACGTGTTGTCAGTTAGTAGCAGCAGTCGGTTTCTTTGGTTAAAAATAACAAATACTAAAAAAATTGATGTGGCCATAAAAGTTGACCCGGGTGGGGATGGGAGACATTTCCTAATAGAAGGGTGTTAGCCTCAAAAACAAAGCAGACAATTTCAGTCTAAGGCAAATCTATAACCATACATTGTTACTACTTTTAGGTTTGGTACAAAATTACCTAACAGCACATCGTTCTACGCGTTCAGCTTTGTCTTCAGAATGCTGACTGCAATTGGTGCAAATGGCTGCTACTCAACCGTTATATCGGTTGTGGCTCAAGAGTTTTCCAACGAGTGCGGATTCGTCTTGGTAAGATTGCAACTTTTCAACAACAACAACAACTATACTGCAACAACAGTTTAAGCCAACTGAGAATTTTTGGTTATATGTTTTACTTATTTTATCCGGTATATATAATTAAGGGTTAATGACTGGGCTGTGTTAATCACCCACGAGCTTGCGACATATTAAACGAGAAATTTGAATAATGCACGAAGCGAAGTTGAGTGCATTAACAACAATTTCGAGTTCATTGTGTCGCCAGCAAGTGGGTGTATTTGTAAACAAACTACAAACTGAAAGTCATTAACCCTTTTAAAATGCAATCTGAGTTCACTGCATTGCAAGCCGCAATGCATGACAACGAACTTGAAGCAAGAGTTTGAACAAATAAGAATATCTTTAAATTAATTAAGTACATAACTATAATGGCGAAACTTCAAATAAAATAAAATGGAAATCACAAAAAGCTTTATATGAAGAAAGATTAATTAATAGAACTTTTAAAAATTAACGCGAAGATAATTCTCAGTAGCAAGTAGCGAAGCAATCACTGAAATTTGTCAAAAGCTGAAATTAGATCGCAAAAGAGATTTAGCAATTGTTTTAGATCTATCAGCATGTCCTTTGGGAAGTAAGTTCAATGTTTTAATAAAACATTAGAAGAACTCAGCCAGTATTTGAAGTGTTGTCACACGTCGTCGTCCCAAGTTATCAAGTACCGACCAAAAATCACCATCTTGAAGAGTTCTTGTCAAAACAAGTCAGGAATCTGCATATTTTTGCTTCCAAGTATTCGCACCCCGGCATAAAACAAACCAATTTCAATGATTGTAAATTTAGTATTTAGAAAATCTGGCAAAGGGTTGAGTTTCATTTTAAAGAATTTTATTTTAGAAAATTAAAAAGAAAAACCGATCAAAAATGTGGCAAACTGCTTCACAAGAAACCCAAACTTCAAAGTTGTTTAAAAGGCGCGAAAATTTCTGGACGTGCGCCAAAAAGCCCGCCAAATCACTTGCATGTCACTCTGATAAGTGACAACTTTCGCTGGAGTAAAAGCTCAATCAAAATCATTTGAATCATATATTCAGTGGTTTGAATTTATTGAAGACTCAGCTATTTTCAAGCTATGGGTTAAACCAAGAAACGGTCATAGGTAGTGACAGATAAACCGAAATGACGTAATCGAATTTGATCAATTGCGTGTGCGGATGTTTTACAGTTTACGAAGATTAGTTATTAAAAGTATTATAGAGTGCTGCATATACAGCCATTTTGTGCCTTTCCCACTCTCTAATATCATCCATTTTTTCCCATACATACTTAAGGGTGTCGGCGAGGCAATGGCAGGGTTTGGGGCTTTAGTTGCACCGGCTTTGGGAGGAATATTATTTCAGGTTGGTTGATAATAATGATAGTTATAATTATGATAATATATATAACGAAGATAGTTATAACAATTACAATGGACTCCGGACTTAAAGAAAGGGAGAAGAGGAAACTTAGATTTGAACATGAAGTTTGAGATTTTTAAACGTTGTTAATTTGTGGATCAACCAATGTCTTGAAGCGCACTTGAAGCGGAGTGACAAAGAATCTTTCAAATTATTTGTCAAAGCCTGAGTTTAAGTCATAAATTCAACCACTGCGGATCGAAGCGTGCTCAAGTCTGCCTTCATATGTACGTACGATTATATCTTTCAATGTCTTTACAATGTCCTAATGTCAATGTTTATAATTTACTTTTTATTGTACGTATACAATTTTAAATGTTTGGAGAGTAAATACGTGTTAAAAAATTAAAAACTTAGGTTTTTGAACTTTGTGCATCACGACGCCCACCGTAACAAGCGATTGTGATTGGTTCTTATCAAACCTCTAATTTATCATCCAATCAAAAGCGACAATTCTGTAAGTAAATTGAACTATTAACTAATTTTCCACTGAATTAACTTTTTTTTTTGCACTGGTGTTTACAAAAAAAAGCTGCACTGCTCTCAGCCAATCAAAATTGAGTTATTTTGTTATGTATGTTGTTAGTAATGCAATACTTTAAACTTGATCTCTACTTTAGAAATTTGGATACCTATGGCCCACAATGCTTTGGGGACTCCTATTAAACATAATAGCTGCTACTGTTATTTTACTGTTTGGAGACATTGAGTTTATAAGTAAGTGCAACATTCTTACCATTGAAATTGTTGTTGTAGTTTTGATTTTAAAGTCAAGCGTATAAACACTTTCACATCTTCAAGGATAAAACAACTTTTCTCCAGAGCTGGCAGCCTCTGTTGTTAAATTTCCATATTCCACTTTTTTGCTCCTTTATGCATGCAGGATAGGTACATAAAACGGTGTGTGGTGTGTGTTCATGTCTCACAGTCAACTACCCAAAAGTATGCTTGTTTGCACACATGCATATTCCTCGAAAGCAGCAAAAAATTGGGAAAATCCTTTTATATATATTTTATCGGGGGTTTGTTTCAAACAAAAACTCAACCTCACTAAAACTTTTTATAAATAAAACTTTGATATATCTGTGTTCGTACCAAAGCCACAAAAAATAATTTTAACATTCATCAGCAATCCCGTACCCAGGTTCATACCAACCTCTGTCTTCTTTTTACAAACTAATAATACTCATGGGATCAGAATATTTTCTGAGTATTATTAGTTTGTAAAAAGAAGACAGAGGTTGGTATTTATTTTTTCAAACCATTGCCCAAAGTTGTTGTTATTGATTATTGTGCTGATCCGTAAAACGGTAGGCTAAGGCGAAGATAATTTAAATCATGACGTGCATGTGAGTGCTTGTTCGATACAGCTTCTGCCTGTTCACAAGTTTATATATAACACTTATTAAGCGATAGTGAGGTCTTTACAGGGAAATCTCTTACTGAGGGCTTGAAGTACGGACCGAGCGTAGCGAGGCTCGTACAACAAGACCGAGGTCTGAGATTTCCCTGTAAAGACCGAGCAGAAGAGGTTAATAGGTTATTTATTATATGGCTTTTGTCGAGTTGGGATTCTTAGAACTACAGCAGAAGTTATTTTTAACATCCGGTCAAGTGCTTTAAGCTTCTGATCGAGGCCGTACTGTTCTACGCAAAGAACACAATGATTTATTTTTAAAAAAAAGTTCAGTTTGAACAACTTTATTTTATTAAATTTGGACAAAATCAAAGGCCTTGTCCGCTTTCAAACGACATGCGATTTCATCAATTATTTTAATTGAATTTATTATAAGAAAATTTCCGAAGTTCCTTAAAATCGTGTTTTAATTTATTTTGCGAATTTTGAAAATTTTTTGAAAAATTCATAACGCCCGCAACCCTTAAAAGATAATTCGGCCCTACAAGCAGCCTATCAGATTGCAGGAAACTATCTAGCCATATAATAAATCGTTTTTTTAACCGTATAATTTACTGCACTTTTGCCAGGCCCGAACACTGACCTCATTTTAACGGAATTTTATTTATTTATGTTTTTTCTTTATTTGCTTTGCCAGTACAGTACAGATACAATACAATGCAATGGAACGATTACCATCATCATCACCACCAACATCACCATCATCATCTCCATCACTATCATTATCACTACCATCAGCATCAGCATTGTTGTTGTCGTTGTTGTTAACTTTTAGTTGGATAGTTATTTTAGACGAACCTGGGCACCTGTTTACCGCACGATGCACTCTCAATTTACGACACAATACACTCTCATTTTACTACACGATACACTCTCAGCTCATTACTCGTGGTACCACGAGTCAACGTTTGGATTCGATTTCTTTTTCTTTTTTCTTTTTTCTTTTTTTTTCATGTCGCGAATAGCGATTCGGTCCAGTGACTGCCATATTTGGGATTTGTCCCCGGTCCCACGCGTACCACGAGTAAAGGCTTAATGAGCCTCTTGTTTATCTAGCGATGCGTGCGAGTATCTCATTCCTGGCCGTTGGGACCTTGTAATGTTGAGTATTTTTTAATGCATTAAGAACAAATAACATATAACTAACAATTTTTCTTCTGCTTATTTTTCTTAAGAGCATGAAAAACAAACAGGATTGTTTCAAAATGCAATAAAAATCCTCAAGCTGCCAGGAATCCTCATTGGAAGTAAGTTTGTTAAAACCTTTGAATCTATCTTTTGAATTACTTTATCAAAGATATATAAATAAAAATGCTGAAAGACACATACGTATATTATAAAAGAGGTATAATTTTCTTTTTCAAACACCTTATAAAGTGTTGTAAACGTTTTCTATCAACCGATGATCATAACCAGGCTACGAAAATTGAAGCACAGTCAGGGAATTTTTAGTTTTTGGAACGATGAGGGTTAAGTGGCCCCTATAGGCTAAAGAGAGAAATAGAGGATCGAAGCTTGTAGATTTAAAGATGGCTGGTGACTGTCAGTAAAATTGCTTGTTTTTAGTCTGATTTTATGTTGTGTTCATACGATATAAGGTCTTCCTAAAGTTTGTCTGGTTTATTCTTGGGGCGTTTAGCAAAAAAAAAAAGAAAAAAAAAATCATCAACTCACTGTCAATATTTTCAATTCTATCTTTTCATTTCCTTTGTTTTTCTACATACCTTTATCAATCTTTGCATCATTATATAACTATCTTTCTATTTGTCTTCACGCATTCACTCCTACGAAGGACAACAGTCCGTAAGGTTATATAGCCTTCTACTTTTCACAAAATTTTCTAATTGTTTCTATATAAAAACCGACGCAGTATCGCATTTGTAAAATATACCTGATGTACAACAGAAATACTAAATTCTCTTTAAAGCATGTTTTAGGGGCATTATTCTACACAGATAAGAAATTTATCACCATGCAAACTGACGGAGAACTAACTAAGTGGATTACAATAAATAAATTAAATCGTGAAAGGACAAAATACCAATTGGAAACAACATTTTAAAAACATATATAAAAAATATGATGGCCTTCCACATATCTAATATATTATCAGAGCAGAACTGAAGAATATTATTTACAAGGAGAAGTGGAGATAGTCTTGAATTTTGACTTTTAACTTCCATATCAGAAGTGACGGAAAAGGTTATTCAACGACTGTCTTGACTAGACACTCGCAGATTTTACAAAAGTATTGGAATAAAGGAATGCCTCGAATTTCAATTACGTATACTCATTCTTATCTCGACCGACGTTACAATGTAACATGAAAGTACTGATTTACTCTGTGTTTTAGTGCAGGTAATCTCTTGTGGCAGTGCATACCGTGCACTACTGGACCCGGTTTATTCCGTATTTGGAAAAGAGGTTTGTTGTATAAATTTGATTGGATGAAACAAAATTGTGAATCCTCCATATAAGGTCTTATTCCTATAGGCTAATGCCTCTTAAGTTATTTTTAGACATGGTACCCAGCTCTTCCACATATGTTACTCGTTCGTTTCGTGGATGTTTTCGTGAAATAGTCGACGTGGATGAATAATCGAGTTCGTTGACGAAACTTATAGAAGGACTTTGCTTTACATTATCTGTCATTTTATCTCAATTCCTTTTGTGAAAAGTCCACTCAACGCATGAGTAACATCCGCGGAAGAGCTGGTTACAATGTCTAGAAATAACTTAAAAGGGATAACCCTGGGAATAATGTGTTTACAGTGTTTATGAAGGATTCACTCTCTTACTCTTCATTCTCTCTTGGTTTAGGATAAAACGATAAAACAATGAAACCATAAATGTGTGGGGTGATTATTAATCTTAAAATTATGAGACCTACATTGGACGAAAAGGAAAAGCCTGCAATTCAACTTGTAATATTTCATTGCTGTGATCTGCATGGAATCGAATCTCTGGCGGACGTGCACTGACGCAACAAAGAAATGATTCAAAAGTACCGGGATCTCATAAAGCTAAGAGATGAAATCGCACTTAGTTCCCCTTGTGATTTGAACACTTGTGATTTTGTTAACAAAATTGTTGCAAGTATTTAAAAAGATGTGGATTCAGATTGAGATAAAGCTCATACAGAAATCGAAACAGCTCGGTCCTGCCAGAATCTAAGACAAGTGCTGGGGCCTTTGGTTGTAGGCAAAACATATACATATCTGAACAGACATAGCTATAATGCCGCTGAAAAAAATAGCAAAACAGTTACTGTTCATCTGCAGGATGCCTAAATTGTGTTCAATTCTACAATTGGTTTCGGCTCCATTAAATCCTGAAAAAAACTCTTCAAATATTTACCTCTAAAAACAAAAAATAATTTTAAGAAACTTAAGTCAAACAGAACTATTTTTCCTGTTAAACAGAAGTAAACAAGGAAGGCAGGAAGCTTTAAGAAGCGTATGAAAACGATTGCATATTAAGTTTCTGACTATGGAAGAAACAATTTAAGACGATGCGATCTTGTTAATTTAAAAAAAACAGCCGGAAGTCAATTACGACCGCAGAAAAGAAATGTACACCCAAATTTGGCCAAAATTAAAATTATTTGTCATAACATTGGCTGGCATATTAACTAAAATATATACATACATTAACAAAATGTGCCATGCACCAGCAGCGCTATCTATTTTTATATAGAAGAAAAACTAGATTATGTGTAATTTTTACATCAGTGTACTGCGTTACGTCACGCTATACTTCTGTGTCCTTCTGCATCTGTAACGCGTCCATCTGTTCAAGTATAAATGTCACGGTTTGTTGTCGAAGAGTACTTAGATGGCTCTGCAATAATTCCAGTTTTTGGTTAGATTCAGCCAACTGCGCTGCCAGTCTTTGGTTGTCATGAAGTAACGCGTCCCTCGCCTGCACGGAAAACAAAAAAAAAAACAAGTTTAATATCAAAATATAAAAGAAAAGGTTTCTTGTTACAAGTTGTTAGGGGTTCACGTGTCGGATAATTTAACATGGTACGAGCATGTTACTTATATTGTAAAGAAAGGGAGTAAGCGGCTATATGCATTACGTGTTCTTAAGAAGTCTGGTCTAAATGATAGGCAGCTTATTCTTGTCTACTGTAGCATTATTAGGTCTGTTTTAGAGTATGCCAGTCCCGCTTGGGCT
>JAOBBB020028492.1:0-15251 GCA_025331005.2 Zoanthus gigantus | reverse complement strand
AAAGGGAGAGCTTTCCTAATACCTTCACACTGTGGATCATAAAGGGATTGCTTTCCTAATACCTCCACACTGTGGATCATAAAGGGAGTGCTTTCCTAATACCTCCACACTGTGGATCATAAAGGGAGAGCTTTCCTAATACCTCCACACTGTGGATCATAAAGGGAGAGCTTTCCTAATACCTTCACACTGTGGATCATAAAGGGATTGCTTTCCTAATACCTCCACACTGTGGATTATAAAGGGAGAGCTTTCCTAATACCTCCACAATGTGGATCATAAAGGGAGAACTTTCCTAATACCTTCACACTGTGGATCATAAAGGGAGTGCTTTCCTAATACCTCCACACTGTGGATTATAAAGGGAGAGCTTTCCTTATACCTCCACAATGTGGATCATAAAGGGAGAACTTTCCTAATATCTTCACACTGTGGATTATAAAGGGAGAGCTTTCCTAATACCTCCACACTGTGGATCATAAAAGGAGTGCTTTCCTAATACCTCTACACTGTGGATTATAAAGGGAGAGCTTTCCTAATACCTCCACACTGTGGATCATAAAGGGATTGCTTTCCTAATACCTCCACACTGTGGATCATAAAGGGAGAACTTTCCTAATACCTCCACACAGTGGATTATAAAGGAAGAGCTTTCCTAATACCTTCACACTGTGGATCATAAAGAGAGAACTTTTCTAATACCTTTACACTGTGGATTATAAAGGAAGAGCTTTCCTAATACCTTCACACTTTGGATCATTCAGAAACACTTCTAAACAATCAATAAAATTTGTTCCATTAAAGGGATCACCACCAATTCCTGGAAAGGAAACAAGTATAGCTATTAATCTGCAATCAGAGGTAAAATTTGAAATAAAATAAAAAAGGAAAAATTAAAGCTGTAAGGTAAAGATTTGAATAAGCACTTCTACCTATAATTTTAGGCAATTATATATAAATATTATAAGACAGTTGCATGTACCAGTTCATTCCACCATAAGCTGTTCTGAAGGGCTAAAAGAAGGTTATGAAAATAGACCAGTCTCAAATTCCTAGTTGCTGCTGATTACTCTTGAGTTCCAAATTAAGAAATATTATTATAGGGCAAAATAAAAGTACAGGGTAGGGGTTTCATTAAGGGCTGGGCACCAGGCAAACTTACCGGCTGTGAAGACAGCTTTGCACGGCTGCTTCCAGCATCTCTGTAACTATAGATTTTTAAGATTTTTAAGGCTTTGTATAAACTTTGCCCGGGTACCAAACCTAAATGCCCTCCTGCTCCAAACCTTAAAGAAACCCCTGCAGGGTGGAAAAAGAGTGGCAAATTAATAATCATAGTTTAGTGTAGAAAAAATGTTAATAATATAGGATGAAATATAAACATTTGAAACTTGTTTTGAAGCAAATTTTTTTCGCTTTGGATTCCAATTTTGGTTTCAAAGTTTTTACTTCTTTCTGATACAGTACTGCACTTAAGGCATAATTTGGCAAGTTCTTCTTTCTGATCAATCACTCACCACTTCCATCACCTTAACTCCACAATTATTACTAGTAGTAATCATAGATTAGTGAGGTGCATTCGATAGTTTAAGGTTGGATAGGATGCTGATTTTTCTAGCACCGTGCAAGAGGGATTGTACTTAGTCCAGTGTAAGAACAGTTATTACTGCACAAACAAGAAGCCAAATAATAAACTCTTCTCTTGTCTTCTAGTTACGAACTATTTTCAAAGTAGAAAAATAGTGTCAGTGTTTGCTCTGGAAGGCTCTTGCACCTGCACCCAGACCCTCTCGGAGAAATCCAAGATGGCATTGATTTGGATCAACCACAAACTCAAGATTTTTTCTGCCTGCGCAAGATTATGATTGTGTTCCCCTAACGTCGAATGCAATTATCATAATCATCATCGTCATCATTATTATTATTATTATTAGGCCCCTATCTTCTTTTTTTATTCTCATCTCTAGTAAGATACCCCCCTCCCTTTTTGTGCTTGCTATACAGGCTAGTTGGAAACAATGTTAAGTTAGGTTAGTGCTCAGTGACTTTTGAACAACTGTGTCCAATTTGGAATCAAACATGAGCTTCCTGCATTCATTTCGTTGACCACGAATTAAAGGCAAATATTTAATCTTACCAATACAAAGTGATTGTCCTAAGCCTACCGCCGTTGTCTGGTGAACTGCTTCATAAGTTAAAGTGCCTGACCTGGACACAATTCCTAAAAGAAACATACGTTGTCAGCGTTTTCAATAAGAGGCGGCAGCCAGTAAAATTTGCTATCTACTTGACATAAAACAGCTGCTACTACTCACTTGCCTTGGTAACCTCACCTCCATCTGAGGTTACCATAAATTACCTGAAGAAGATTGCAGTTGCAATCGAAAGCTTATTAGACTAAGTTAAAAATATCTAGAGTACAAAGTTTAAAAAAACCTCTCTATGCCTACTTTGGTAGCTAAATTATTACTCAGATCAAGCAAATAAAATGAGAAATATCAGCTTCTTGCTGCAATCTATTCCAGAACTTTAACCACCTACTTCAAAACTGATAAAAATAAAAATTATGTTATTCATAACAGGAGATTCATGGCATTTTCACAAGAACTTAGTTTCATAGTGCATGTTAATTGTAAATGTTTTGTAACCAAAGATCTGTCTACAGTGCTGCACAGAACATGTGTACATTTGCTTGTGTCCAAAATACGAGCAGATCCCAGGCACATTGTGTGCAGATTGCAAGCACACATCCTTAACACTGATTGAAATCTGCTTGTGATCTGATAGCAATAAATGAACACATTGTTTCTGAGTGGCACTGCAAAGGCAGCTCCCAACATACATACCAATTTTTCCCGGTTGATGTATATGACCAGGCATTATTCCGATTTTACAAGCTCCAGGCTATTGGGGTAGATAACATTTAAAAATTGTTTAGTTCAGACTCAACAACAGCCGCCTCAGCGCTCGACTTTATAAAAAAACCCTCGGAGCCAGCTGGCTCCTAAGCTTTTACACTTGGTCGCCAGCGCCTAATAATACCTTGAAATCGCGGTGGCTAGACTGGTGACCACAAGTGAAAAGTTAGTCGCCAAAGGACCAAATCGAGTTGCATTGGCGACCCCACAGGTCGCAACATCGAGCCTTGTGTCCCAAGTATTGCACTAAACACAAATTTTTGGATTTTAATTTTTAATTTTTACTCCTACCAATCTTAAGTTTTTGGCCTAAATGTTCGTAAAACAGGAAATTAATTGGTCTGGCCTAAGTTTTAATTTTTGAATTTTAGTGTGTTTTCTTTATAGAACTCCAGCTGGTTACTGTTTTGTTGACTTTGGAGATTCTCAAACTGCACAAAATATAATGGCAAAACTAAACGGTATGCCTATACCAAGAACGAACCCTGTAAGTACAAATTGAAGTTTGAATTAGAGTGCTTGTTGTCTTATGTCAAACTTCAGGACTGTTAAAATATAGCCAGTTTTGTGAGGGAATATATTTAACCAGCATTTTTTTGGAGCAAACATAATTTATAGGGATTTTGAGGGGGGTAGTCATTTTCTCCTGGCAGTTGGTAGTAAGGCAGGGGAATGGGGGCTGTAAAATTTAGGTCAAGACTCTGAAAGGGAGGATCATCCAAAATGTCCATCCTACATTGGTCAAGTATAATGAATATGTAATAAAAACAGATTGTAATTATATTACTTTTATATAATAAACAAATGTTGAATTTTTTATATATTTTTATTGTAGTAGTGTAACTGTGCACTATTTCTTGACATAGTAAAGGGAAGTTTACAGGTAGTCATGAAATAGCACTTTTGGGTGGGTTGTTGGGGGGTTATAGGGAATTTTGTAACTTCTCAATGAAGAGAGCCCAAAATCCGATAATAACCCTAAGGGGGGAGGGCACCAAAATATTTTTTCTCTATATCCCTCCCCCCATAGATTATGATTGCTAACTTAACATAATTTAAAGGTAGGTTTTATTAAAAGTTGATTTCTTTATAAGTCCAGTGGCCCATTGATCAAGTGCTTATCTCCGGTTGCTGTAGTGTTAAACAGATAAGATTCCTTGACTCCCCTTGCATGGGACCCAAATCCATAGCAAGTTAGCAGGTTTTACTGCATTCAGATAAGAATTTAAAAGCATTTTACAGAATGATTTAAATCATTGTCAGTGTAATAGTCAAATTATCATCTTAAGGTTCTTGAAAAGGAGTTTTTTTTCATTGGTTGAAGCTTCATGAAAATTATTGTTTATGGTCGTTATTCAGTTGCAGTCTTAGTATTGTACAACATGCCTCATTAGCGGTGTTTAGTTTGTTTTAAAACATTAGAAATCTTGAAATATTTCAGGATTTCTAAATTTAATTTTTTTTTCTTGAGTACTTTCCTAAAAATGGCTTACTATAATTATAAGTCAACCCAATTTCACAATAAAATTCATTCCCCAAAAACTTTTTCCAGCAAAAGTTAGCCTGTGATTTAAAATAAAAACTAACTAAGGTAATTTTAGTTAATATCTATAGCTGTATATTATTTATACATTTACTATTTGTCATATATATGATGTACTGTACTAGTGCTGAGATTAAAAGCTTGGTGAATGATAAGTAGATCAAGATTTGAGAGCAGATTAGGCAAATGGAGAGATTAGATAATGCTTTTTAATCAAGACAAGTTCAGAGACCAGCAAAGATATGGATAAAATTATTGAATTCTAAACTTTAGATTTTTGTTGCTTGTGCTGTAATCCAACGATAAACAGAATAGCTTTTTGTACTTAAGAATACCGTATCCAGATTCCCTTTTAAAGGATGTTCAAAGCGACAACCAGTTCTTGACACCTCTTTACATGCGATTTCCCTCGTGTAAGCTCAACGGGAAGATTGTACGATGTGGCTTTCATTATGTTCTGATTCATTTTGATTTTGAATGTTTTTCGAGTTACCAACCCCGCTCAATAAAATGCTTGCAATTAGATACCCTTTTATATTTGAAAATGCAAACAATGAAACCCTATGTGGCGGATATTTTAGATATTTAGAGGGAATACTCTTTCCCCTCTGTGCGATGCAGACATTGAAAACAATCAGGCAAAAACATTACATATACTCACCTTTGTCGCTATAGATCAGTACAGTACAAAATACTGGTCTATTTTCCTGATCTGTAAACGGCCGAAATCTTGTCTTATGTTAGAACCTCTAAAAATACAAAGTTTTAACATTGTACAAAAAGAAGTGTGAGTTTTTAAAATTACTGTTAAATTTTTTTTTTGACATTGTATTGTTTGTATTGTTTTTTTTTGTATTTCTGGATGTAACTTCTGAGGGATTTGTTGCCATAATATGTACCAACAATTATTTAAGGAACTACATAAAAATTATTAATTTAATTTATACTTTATATGGAGTGCTGAAGTTAAATATTAAATGTTATAATTCATGCAATTCTGTTCATTACAGTTTTTTAACCAAACTGGGAAAGATGATGTGGAAATTGAACCAGCTGCAGTTGGCTTTGACTTAGAAATTATCAGCAAAGAAGTTAAGTACGTTACTTTACAGTAGATATAGTTGTGTACATTTATAAGTTATGCATTGTAAGGAATGGCCCTCTTGTTTATTTAGAAGGCGTGTCAGAGAAAGTGATTTGATCCGCGATATATTAACTTTTATGTATAATCTAGACTATGTCTTGCAAATATAAAAAATGTTAAGTTGTAGTTAATTTAAAAGATACAAATAATTCAGGAGTCAATTATGCAAAATTCTTTTAGAAAAAATTGTATACAATTTGTAAAATATTTGTAATATGCATTTATAGGAAACTTTGTCAAACACCATTTTAAAATAGTTATTGTCTGACAGTCTGCTATATGCCATTCTCATTATTTGTCATGAGTAAAAATATGCCAGTCGTGAAAACACAATAATATTATTTTTTAGTATAAACCTACCAAACAGTCTAACACACATCCTGCATTCTGATTGGCTACTCTACTAGAGGTCTATTTGTGATAGCCTACTAGTAGAGAAAAGATGGCAGATCAAAATAGTAATGAGCCCCTATAATATCAGAGGATTTCATTGATATTTTAATTTGTACATCCTTTTTGACCGATTAGTAGGCTTATACTAGAACAATTAGACCTCTCGGCCTTATAGACTACAAGTTTGAATAGCCCATTCGTCCTCGAAGTCTAATTGTTAAATATAACTAGTTTATGCAAAATAAATCTCAAACTTTCTAGATTGTTGGTAGATTATATGCTTGGAACAAATGCAGCTACATTTCGAGACTAAAAAATATTCTGAATCCACTTGGAGATCAAATTTTCTTTATCATTGTCCATCATAAAATTAAATTATATTTATTTTGAATTTCTATTAATTAAGAGATGTGCTTGACAAGGCCCATGAAACAACAGCTCGACTTGTGGGAATGTCACAGGATGTCGTCAAAGCCATAAAGTTGGCCAACCCAAAGGAATCAAAAAAGTAAGAATTTATAAAAAGATGAACATCATAGACAGATTTAGAGATACATGTAGAACCAAGCTGCTAGCTGATTATAGAGATGTTTTTTATTGTTATGACATTTAAGTACTGTAACTGTTAAAACTAACTTTGCTCTAATAGTAAGGTGTAAGAAATATGTTTCTTATATAAAATAATGATGAGATATCCTGAGGAAAAAACTTTTAATCCCAAATTTACTGGTCAAATCCATTTCTATAAGGTTAAAAACAAAACCATGGGTTACTGGACTAGTGCTTTAGAGCAGCTGGGCCCTGCCTGACAATTTTAAAATATTCTTGGCTTAAACACAATAGTAGTTATAAATTAATGAAATATATCAAGTTCATATTACACTTAGAATTCCTGTTTTTAGAGCCTACATTTTATTTTATAACCAGCTCTCAGCTTTAACAAGTTTCAGGTGTTTTAATTAATTTTTGTTATAAAGTTAATTAAGCTAAATTTTACAAATGCCCTCAGTGGGTTTTCAAATTTGTTCAGGGTCATAATCAGTGACCCACTTCAGGATTAAATTACCTTCTTGTGACACATCTAAAGAATGCACTTTCTTTTCTGCGTAAGAAACTTTATCTTGCATTTGGAGCTGATGTATTTCTGACCATCATCTGATTTGTAAACCCAGTTGCAAGTTATTGCAATATTGGTAAGCAGCCATTGTGTTTGTTTTCTGTTAATATGGAGTATTTATTATGCATTAGAAATGCTTCAGATGACTACTAGGAGTTCATTTTATATATCATCAGACACATTTTGAAAGGTTGCTATGCTAACATTTCCTTCTTGATTATTTATGATTACATATGCATGCTACAGGTACTTAATATGTTCAAATGGAGTTGAGTTTTACATAATTTTGTATTAAAACGATTTTAGATACTTCATTTGATAACTGCAGTGAATATGAATCTTTTCAAGTTAGTTATACTTGTGGTAATAACAATCTGAACATGATTCAAGAGGTAAAAATAAATCATTGTTTGAAACCTGCATGTTGAATTGTTCTCATGATGTCAACAGTACCTATATCTAAAGTCTCTTCGTCTCTTATACCTACTGTCAATGTTCCTGCAGTAATTTCAAAGCATACATTTGTCTACATTGCTTTATTTGAATTTAGTTTAGAAATAAATGTTTCATAAAATGTTTGCAACATGAATCTTAGGAGTCTGAATATGCAGTTTTGAACCAGAAACTGAGAAAGGTTGGCTAAAAACTCATGAAAAGCTTTTACTGTTCATTAAAAGTTAACTCAGATTTTATGTTAATGTCAGTATGAACTGTGTCTGTTTTAAAGTGCTTCCTAGCAATAAATAATTCTCACTAAACTGTAGAATTTAGGATAGACAGCAGTATAATGGAGGCAACTCATATCGCATCTGACCCCAGGCGTTAGAAACTTAATAGGAACGTTAAATGAAGAAGATGAACATGATGAAATGTAGAATTTCTGCTTTTAGCTATTAACCTACTGAAGAAATGAAATTTAGTCTCATTAAAAAATGTTTTAGAAAAAAATTGTATAGAGTTGCAATAATGTTGTAAACTGTTTTAAATTTTTTTGATAAGATCTCGTTTCTATTTTGTCAGTGTTTGATTAAGTACACCAGTGAATATAAATGGAATGAATTTAGTCCTGAAAATCTGATAAAAAAACATTAAACATTAGAAATTGAATTAGATGTCAATTAATTTTGTTTTTAAAACAATTCTTTTCAATTCCAAGGTCCTGTCTATGAAGAGAAATATCATGAATCTAGCTATGTTATTTAATTATGATATCATGTTTTCTTGTTGCTCAATACAGCAACTGTAATTGTGACTATAACTAGAGACAGTATTAATTAATACAATTATAATTATATATAATACGAATTGTATTTTTTTTGTTTATCGAGCCATTTAGCAGTAGGCCTAAAGATATTATTTTATGTTAAGTTATTACCAAAATAAGCCAAATTATTGTTAATGAAAGTAATATTTTCTAGTATTTTCCATGTGGAAAATGTAAATAGATTTACTAGTCACTGTTTTAATAGATTGAAACACTTTTTCTTTCATGGTCAATCTTAAAAACAACACTTGAGAAAATTAATTGATTTGCAATTATATGTAAAGTTAACACATTTAAAATGTGTTTATACCTAGTAATTCTGTTAGGTTCTAAATACTGTAAAATTAAAAGTAAAAACACAGCTGTGTATTTTCTGAATGTTTGGTTAATGTTTACATTGCCGTTTTAAGTTTTTAAAGTGTGATCTTGAATCATTTGTCAGTAAATTAATTGTTTTTGAAAAATGACAGTGGCAGAATTCAGTAACTGAATATAAACCTCTCCGCTTTGGTCTGTTGATTCCCTTTGTTTTCTTTGTTAGAGATATTTGCTTGTTTATATCTCATATCAATGTAATGTGATGAGGGCTTTTAATCTCTTGGGACTCAATCATTGTGATTTACCATAAAGGAAAAGTTGATTAATAGAGTTTGTTTTAATTGTGAACATCTGGCAGTTTTGTTTTCAGTTTGTTGCTAGGTTCAACTTTTGAGTGGAGTTCAGAATCAACTTAGTGTTTTTATTGAAGCTCAATGAGTTGTTTAACAAAGTTTGTTTCAGGGTTAGAAGTACATTAATTTTTCATGTGAGGTAATTTCAGTTTGAGTTTGTATAATGTCTAAAACAGTATACTTTAGATCAACATGTCACTGTTGGGAAAGTTATGGCATTAACTTTTAAGCTTAGGTGTAATTAATTATTTCCTATCTTACTATATATATCATCCCTTAATTGTAAATTTTGATGGGCTCTAGCAGTTTCATTTACATGATCTAGCTAAAGATGTGAACAATGTTTATGAATGCAAAGAAAATGACTTCTCAACTTTTAGAAGAGTAAGTTAAAACTTTAACTATTTATTAATATTTGTTTCTCATTCATTGATTTAATTAAAATATGTGCGTAGTATAAATGTGCAACTAGAATGTCTAATTTATTATGTTTTCATTGTCATTTATAAAATGCCAGGTGATATAGTTGTACAGAATATATGTATTGCCTGTTTTGCTTTGTTCAGTTTTGCACAACTGTTACATAATAATTTAAAGTTGTTACTTAAATTCTCTGACTTGCTTCAGCAGTAGTTATAAAATTGAAATCATAAAATCTATTTTAAATATTTTTAAAAATCTTTATGTGTATTTCTGAGTTAGTTTAAATCATATTTAACTTTTTCAGCCCCAGGTTGTCTACCAGCCGATTCAAAATAAAATATTTGATAGTAGAAACATGTTCACTTTAACAGAAAAACTTCCTAAACTCTTTAAAAGGCATAAGACCAGAATTTTTTAATTAATTTTGTTTTACGGATCCACCAATGTGATTTTTGCCAGAATGCAGGCCCCCCAAAATCAAACTGTCTTTCATTGCTTTTTATTTTTCTCAATGGACTCCTGGGGTGATCTTTTGCAGTCAGTTGTAAAAAAAATAGTAAATACAATCAATATAAAGACAAACTTATCCGTCATTCAGCTACGATCGTACTTTATTTGCCAAAGGCCTTTCGGCTCACGCCCTCCTCGGTGAAATCTTCATCGTCATCATCATTATCGTTTGTCGTCCCTAGTTTCCCACTCCTGGGGTTGGACGTGATATGAGTTGCCTCCACTGTTTTCTATCCTCTGCCATATCTACTGTGATGTTTAACTTCCTCATGTCTTCTTCCACTACCTTACTCCAGGTCTTCTTTGGCCTGTACCTACTGGCCTTCTACCTTCCATTTCTAATTCCATCACTCTTCTAAGTATGGTATTCTCATCCCTACGTTTACATGACCAAACCATCTCAACCTCAAAATGGAAATAAAATCTCAAGACTTAATAGCTTTAAAAATTAAGTTCACTTAAGCTTGGTAATCATTATTTAAGAATTTAGAATGTGAAATTATGACATCCTGTTGGGTCTTGTACGTACGTTGTAGATTTTCAATAATTAAATTTTAACATTGATTTCCCAAATTCCTTGGTTTCCTGTGTCTATTTTTATTTTTATTCTGTTCCCCTGCATGCTTTCTCCGTTGAAAAATATCTGTAAAACAATTAATAAGAAGTGTCTGGCCTAAACGAAGTTGTTTAATAATATAAAAACACAGCATCACCTAAAAAGTGGTGTACTTTGAGTTGTTAAAAGGGTTAAAAAATGTATTTTAATATATATAAACTAATGTGGCATTTTTATGGCATAATTCTTAAGCTAACATTAAAAGTGATAAATTGTGATTATATGCAACTATTTAAAATATATTTTGTTTTAAAATTAAAAATAGTATTTTAACCATCCCTAATAGTTAATATGATAAATTAGTGTCCTAATTTGAAACAAATTTAGGATTTTTATACGAATATTTTTAAATCCAGAAGTAGTGTTAAGCCTCAATTGAATTCTATTTTTATTTATAAAACCAAACATACTACATTCTGAAGGGCAACCTCAATAGATTATTAATTACAATGATTTTGTTCTCGCTGTGTGTGAGAATGTAAATACTTGAGAGTAAGGGATAAAACAGCATTGTGCGTGTTTCTAGACAGTATTTGAAAATGCTGTGATATAGGAAAAGACTCGGAAAGTGTAGAGGGAAAACAACGCAAAGCCGAGTTATTTTGCTGCTTTTTGAGTATTTTACACGCCATGGCGTTTTCTATTATTGCCTAGAAACAAAAGCGATGCTAAACATTTTGTTCTCTAGTGTGGTGCCATCCCGTGATTTCTATTCAGTTTTATAAAATGGAACTAATATAAACCAATCAGACTTTAATAAGTCCTAATATTATACACTCAGTTATTCTAATGACTAACATCTCACAGAGGATGGAATCAAGTTTAAATATTAATTATTTGTTAGAAATTTTAAATAAAATTATGTTAAATCCGAATTATTATATATTTTACTTAGCTGTAATTTTGTGCTTATTTTGCTTGTTCAAATTTGACTTTTTTTACTTTAATTTATTGTTGATACCAAATCAAGAGGGAAAAAGAAGCTAGAAAAGGCTTTACAGCAGTCACAGCAGGACATTGTAACATTGACAGAGAAATTGATGAAAGTACAAAGTGGTATGTGTACTAAGATACTAATATGTACCTACTGTACGCATAGCACAGTCTAGGGCATTTTGAACATTTTCAATTTTTGCAGTACTGAAGGAACTTCCAAACCTACAACGGCTCAGCATTTTAGTTTATTTTTTATTTGTTCTTAAGATATATATATGAAGATAATTAACGGAAAGAGGGTATGCTAAAATTACAGCTCGGAGTCTCATACAACTTCAACATTTTTTTTTTTTTAAATCGAGCTTTTTTTAAGAAGTTTTTATAATTTTGCAACTACCCATCATTAAAAAAGTTCAACATTACTTGAGTCTGTTGTTACGTTGGCAACACATCAAGGTTTCTTAAGGGATGGGGGGAAGTTGTTAAATTAAGTTACCATCATTATAAACATTACTGGGTGAAATTTAAAACGTTTTTTGCTATCTAAAATCCTTAAACAGTTCTACGAGACAAACCTCATGTTAATTTGTTTGTAATTTGGAGATTTTTGGTGTTGAAAAAAAAATGAAGACAAAATTAAAATGAATATTTCTGCCCTGCGTGAAATAAACTTGTACTTTGCGCGTGATGTGTAAGTATCAAAATAAGGACTCTGTATTGTTTTAGGTTTCTATCTCCAAGAGTGATTCTATAGCTCGTATACGACACATCAAATAGCTGATTAAGTTTGTTAAAAAACACTTTTTTTGCCGTTTAGTTGTTTTATTTTCGAAATATGAGCGAGAGCATTTAACTAATAATGTTAATTTCGTCACTGAATAATTAAGTTCAGCACGCTCAAATTTTCGTCGATTGAATAAAACTATAGCGCGTTTTACCAGATGAAAAGTCTGCGGATATCTACAAATATAAAATCCCTGGAATGGGCAATTTTTAAGAATCTAAAATTTTCCGTTAGAATTAAACGCAGCGAGAAACAGTTGCAATAAGCGCCGGAGACAAAATAAAACTCCTGATCATGTCAAGTTTTGGACTCTTTGAGAAATCCTTGTGCAAATTATGAGTTTGTAAGATATGGCAACAACAAGGAAAACGGATTAAGATGCAAACCAAATGAGAAGTTTACTTAACGATAACGGAGTAAAAATTTATAAACAAGAACTGACAAGATATAAACAAGAAATTTATAAACAAGAACTTAACGAGGGCTCTTCAAATGAGCCGAAACTTGTTTAGAAGATAGAAGATTTAGAAGATCACCTGAGCGATACTACACGTAAAAGACGTTGGAGCACACGAACTCCCGAGCAGGGACTGGAAACTATTGCTATAAACAAGAACTGGCCCCGCCGGTCCGCCGCGAGGCGTGTCTCACTGGCGGGGTCGGCCCCATCTACCAGTTCCCGACCGACCACCCGCGTTATGTCCCCTAGGGATATTGCGGGACCAGATGTAGATGTAGATGACATCATTCAAACAGCGCGCAATGTAAGACGACAACACGACACTTACCGGCAAACAAAGCGGTCCGGAATCCTTATAATTAATGATTATAAATAATCTTTCCAGGACCACCCGAAATATAGTGAAAATTAAAAGCACTTCTGCTTCGCTCCTGTGCAAAAAAAAAAAAAAAAATTTCCCTCACAAAACCGACTACATGCATGTATGCGTGTTAACGATTACGTGCTACTTTATACTCCCGCTACATATTTTAAAATACAACAAATTGGGCAACTGTTTTTTGTTGCTAAAATAAACTCCAGCTCCTATATGACAATCACGATTGAGACACAACTGCAATCACATTCAAATCTGCTTTTCTGGGTGCATTGCCACGTCAGGATGTTATTTAATTTTTTTTTTTTTGATTTGTTGACGCCCCCTAAAGAAAAATATGCCTAAACTTTTGGAAATGTGCTATTTGTCATTAAAGAGGAGCGGCGAGCGAGCGACACGGTTTTGTTCACTAGTGGAAATAGTAATGTAGCCAATCAGAGAGTTGATACGTCATTTCTCACCAGTGAAAAAAATTGTATGACCAATCAGTTGGCTTCTCTAGCGCAAAGTAACTGTCTTGATACTTTTGCTGCGTAAATCTCGGTATATAGATATTATAATATTATAATAATATTTAGGACGTGTAAGGTCGAATGTGTTAAATATTTTGCCTTTTATAGTAAATCATATTTCTCGCAAACATTTTGAGTCTATTAAGGTTGAAGGTCTGCTAAATCTTTTATATAGCCATAAAATCAGCTAACTGATCATCATGGACCCCTTGTACTTGTTTTAGATGTTGATGCAGGTGAAGACAAATTGAATCAAGTTTATAAATCGCTGGAAGTCAAGCAAAGTGAAATTACTAGGTGTGTTACTGTCTTTCAATACTAATGAACTATTGAAAAATTCAAGCTGTGGATTTTTTCCACTGGTAATCCAGAACTTTGGATACCGTATTTATTCGAATAAGCGACCTGGGCGCTAATTAAATTTTTTGCTTTTTCGGATGGGCACTTATTCGAGGTGGGTGCTAATTCGAGGCTGGGTGCTAGTTAACTTTTCACGATTTTCAGCAAGTAGGAACTTTATTTTGCATGAACATAATGAAAACAGCTTAACGGTTTTCACATTTCACTCAGGATAATCAATTTCACTCTCATTGTGTGTCCTCGATGTCCAACGGTATTATCCATTGTGAGCCACTGAGGAAATGAATAATCAACACATCTCTTGTACACTTCTTATGAGTGTTGAATTTCTTTCTTTTTTCTTTTTATTAGCTTTTTTGGGGGAAGGGGGTCGGCGCTTATTCAAGGCTGGGCAATACTAAATTAACTTTTTTCACTTTTTGTTTGGGCGCTTAGTCGAGCTGGGCACTAATTTGAGGTTGGTCATTAAAACGAATAAATACATGTACATCAAAGTCTATTGAAAACCCTGGAAAATATAGAACAATCCAAAGATAAGCAGAACAAAATTACAATAGAGGAGAAGAATCAAAAATACATTTTTTAAGAACATTATAAACACTGTAGGAATCTGGACAATTTGTTTGTTGACTTGTCGCTGTACCTTGTGGGATTCTTGAAGTTGTTTAGCAAGACACATGTCACACCGCGTGCAATGGAAAAAGTTGTCTCTTCCTCCAACTCTGAAAACATATAACATTGGTGCAAAAAATTAACCAAGACATTGTTAACACTTGTAAAACCACCTTTTTATAAAAAAAAAAGCTATTGACTTGTGTCAGCAACTAGATAAAACACAGTATAAGTTAGACTACTCATATCAAGATGGAAATATTAGTGATTAGTATTAACCTACCAGGAGAATAGCACTTTTTGTACACTCTGCTTGGTTCATCAAACACCAAACACCTTGTGCTATTCACCTCGGTCACTCATCGTGAAAAGTGGCTTTCTGTTTTGCTTCAGTTTAGGAAGATGAAATTCTTAAAATAAACAAGGAAGCAACTCCTTTAAACACAAAGAAACACAATTTGGTGCATTTGTGTCTGATGGTTAAGTTTAGTGCTTGCATGTGAGATAGATTACAAAAGACTGGTTGTGAAACTTATTGTTGCCCAGATTTTAAATTTTTGAATAAAAATTTGTTATTTTGAAAAGTACTAATAATTCACCAGCTAGTTTAAT